>VWZF01001613.1:132480-179487 GCA_013396755.1 Sclerurus mexicanus | reverse complement strand
CACGGGGGGACACGGCCCACGGCGGTCTGAGCGGCAGCCCCGACTTTGCCCCTGTGCTCAGCCCCGCCCGGTGGAGAACCAGCCGTACGACGAGAGCCTGGAGCTGCCCGAGGGCTCTGCCGGGCCCCGCTCGCCGCAGGAGGGGTTTGCGGGCCGCCCGCGGGGCTCCCGGCGGCCCGGCGTGACCGGCGGCAGCGGGACGGTACGGGGGCACAGCCGGGGGGACAGCCGGGGACAGCCCGAGGGACAGCCAGGGACAGCCGGTGAGACCGCGCTCTCTCGCCCAGGAGGAGGCACTGGCCCGCCCTGCCGAGCCCGCCGCCCTCAGCGAAGATGATGATGAGGATGATGAGGACTCGGAGGAGGATTCCTCGGAGAGCGACTCGGAGGATGACTCGGAGGAGGAGGGGGACATGCTGGATGGGTGAGCGTGTTCCCGGCTGGCTGAGCTGGGACTGGCACTGCTGGGTGCTTTACAGACCCTCTCAGCTCTGCCTGTGTCCGGTGGGCACCGGGACAGGCAGCTCCTGCCTCCTCATCCCCAGTGCTGCAGGCTGATGGTTCCTCCAGGTGATGAACCAGCCCCGGGCTCTGCCATGCCCGGGAGAGGCAGGGCTGGAACAACACAAAGTGTCAGCCAGCCCTACCTGGCAGGCGAGGCCCAACAAAGGGAAGGACCATCTCAAACACAGCCTAGTAATCCTCGTTTTCCAACATTTTCAGCTCCAAAGCTGACCCCTTTGTTGCTGTTCCAACCTCTGCCTTTGTGGAGAGTGCTTAGCCCCCTTCTGACAGCCCTGTGTGGAGCTGAATGATCACAACTATCCATCACTCAAATGCTTTTCGTGGCCAGCAGGTCCAAGGCAAAACAGGGACCAATAGAACAATAGTGCTGCACATTAATCCTTGCCCACAACTCTCTTCCTTTCTTTAGTGACTTCAATCCAGCAGATTTTGACTACCTGCAAGTGTCTTCTGAAATCAAAGACCTCTTTGAATACATCAAGAGGTGAGTGGAAGGGTTTTAGCCCATTCTTGGCTCTCCTTTGTGTCAATCACTGCAGCCCAGTTCCCAGTCACAGACGTCTTGGTGGTGTTTTTTTCCAGGTACACTCCCAAAACAATAGAGATCGAGCACAAGCTGCAGCCTTTTATCCCAGACTTTATTCCTGCCGTGGGAGACATTGACGCTTTCCTAAAGGTACAGTTTCCTAGGGCATGGTGGGCATGGTGGGGGCCCGGCCAGGCCGCTAAGGGCTGGGTTTTCCTTTCTCCAGCACCATGTGCTTTGCAGGCAGCACCCTACTGACAACGCACATCCAAGAGAGCTCATGGGAAGGCTCTGCACAAACCTGCCCTGGACTCTGCAGAAAAAAGGGCTGTTTTCCTGCAGGTTCCCCGTCCTGACTGGAAGCCCGACAACCTTGGCCTGCTGGTCCTGGATGAGCCCTCCACCAAGCAGTCAGATCCCACTGTGCTCTCCCTTTGGCTGTCAGAGAATTCCAAGCAGCACAACATCACAGTGAGTCAGGGAGAGGGAGGTTGCATTTGCTGTGCACTGCCTGGAGCAAAACTGTGGTATTTTACTCTTACTTCTGTCTCTGTGACTCGTGTTGCGGCACAACTGAGAACTTGATTTTAAAAGCAGCAAAAATGAACCTTTGCTTTAATCCATAGCTTTAAACGCAAACGGATCTGAGCCTTGCTTGAGGCAAATTTTAGTACAGACTCTGGGTCTGTCCCCTTCAGGTGATGCTTTATTTCCTTTTGGTTGTCCATACCTGGTTTTAGTTGACGTTTTGTCTGCAGAAATCCATTGATAAAGTACAGCTGGCAAAGAGAGAAGCCCTGGTTCATCAGGAGCAAACACAGGGTTCCCAAAAAGCCCCAAAATACCACAAAATGCTTCCAGGTTTGTATTTGTGTTTTTAGCAACAGATAAAAGTAAAGAGTTTGGAGAATGCAGAGAAGAACCCCAAAGCCATTGAGAGCTGGATTGAAAGTATCAGTGAACTGCACCGCTGCAAACCTCCCGCCACAGTCCATTACTCCAGGTGAGCTCTGACATTGCCTCACCACAGTTTGGCAGTGGGACCTTGTGCGTGATCCTGAAGTTTATGTTTTTCTTTTCCCTGGCAGGCCAATGCCTGACATTGAGACCCTGATGCAGGAATGGTCCCCGGAATTTGAGGAACTCCTGGGAAAGGTATGTTGTCTGAGTGATCAGTAATTAGCTCAGCATGTGGCGTTCTAAACCATCTGCCAGGAAAGCTGGGTGCCTGCTCCATCCTGCAGCTCAGCCAACTTTGTTTGTTCCTCCTCACCACTTCCCCCTTGCCAGAAGTTGGGGAGCAGCCCAATGCTGGAATTCCCAGCTGCTGCCCAGTGGCCTGCATGTGCTCCCAGGCTGCTGTGGTCCGGGAGCAGAGCTCATGGCCCCGTCCATTTCAGGTGGGCCTCCCGACTGCAGAGATGAGCTGTGACCTCACCGAGTACATCGACATGATCTGTGGTGAGCTGGGGAGGCTCTGCTGGGGGCACAACGTGCTGCTGGCCTGGCACTCTCTCTGAAGCCAGAGAGCTTTAGCTGCAGGCTCAGCCCTGAGCAGTTGGGATCATTTCCTGCTGCTTCAGTGGAAAGTGGGCTTTTGTGCCGTAGGGGGATGCAGTCCTTGGTGTGCAGAGGCCCAAGTGATGGTGGGCCGTGGGCACCTCAGCCCTTCCTGACAGCAGTCTGTGCCAGGCAGTGCAGCCCAGGTGCCCTCACACACTGCTGCTCTTGCCCATAGCCATTCTGGACATCCCTGTGTACAAGAGCCGGATCCAGCCTCTGCATGTCCTCTTCTCCCTCTTCTTGGAGTTCAAGAACTCGCAGGTATGCAGCTCCAGCTGGGTGCTGCTCACCCAGCTGGCAGCACTGCACAGCTGCTCCCCTCCTCTTTGGCTTTGGGGAGCAGTGGGTGTGTGCCAAGGGCTGGTGGGCCCTGAGAATGTGTTCTCAGCAGCTCCTGTCCCTGGTGCCTCTGCCTGACCCAGGGAGCTCGGCTGCACTGCTGGGCTGGTGTGCTGTGTTGTTCAACAGGGCAGCACGAGCCACAGTGCATTTCCTCAGGGCACTGCTAGGTTCACAGCTCACACAGAGCTCAGATACAGCTCACACACAGCTCACACATGGCTCACGCTCAGCTCACACACAGCTGATGTGGCTGGTGCTTTCAGGCCCACGTGTGTGCTCTCAGCAACAGGAGCTGGATCTTTGCATGAGCACATTCTTTTCCCTGCAGCACTTCAAGTCCCTGGCTGACGGGCAGAAAGGCAGGAGCCCACCATCCAACCCACCCTCACAAGTCGCAGAGGCAGAGGTGGTGAGCTTTCCTTGAAGCTTCACATTAAACCTTCATCTCCTGGATCACTGTCTGCTGCTGGACACTCAGGTGTGCCCAGAGCAGGCTGTGAAATGTCACACAGGACATCAGAAACCTCCCTGGTCTTGGAGACACTGCTGGGCTGTTCTGTGTTTGGAGATTAGGACTCATCATTTTTGTTGCAGAAGCTGCCTAATGGCTGTTTTTGACTTGTTCTCAAGGAGTTCAGCATTAAACCAGCCTTTCCTAGCACCAACCTTCTGTGCTATAGGCACTGCAGAAGAGAGGCTCCTCGAGCACACTCTACAAGGGCTGGAGCAAACAAGTAAATTCCACACTGAGATCTGCCAGGTGTTCCTAGGTCTGACCTGGGAATCTCCAATCTCTCTACCTCTTACTACTGAACGCCCTTTTCCTGTTCTCAAGCCTCTTACTTCCTGCCGAGGAGAAATAACCTGCGCAGCACCACACAGAGGCTCGAGTTTAGTTTATTGCTGTTGGAAGGACTCTCCCCAGCCCCTGCCCTGCTGCCTGCCCACCCGTCTGCCACAGCAGCAGGGGCAGGGGTGGAGAGGATCGTGCAGCAAGCGGGTCACAAACCTGCTAAAGCAAGGCTGGTGCTTGGCCTTACCCTGGGAGGACTCACAGTGCTAGAGCCTGGCTATAAAGAGCTTTGATGCGTTTTGATTATAACAGTCTATTGGGAAAGTTAACGGGCTACATAAAAACATGCCCTGGCTCACAGCGCAGCTCCTGAGCCCTGCAGTGCATAGCATAGCACAGAGCCAGGGCTGCTCAGCGCCCACCTCCCAGAATGGCCTCCCTGGCACCCTCAGCTGCCCTGCTCCAGGGGCTGGTACGTACCTGGGGCCGGGCACCTGGCTTGTGGCACCATGACTCACAGCCAGATCTCATCACTGCTCACGCTGGGCACTTTGTAGATGCGCCCGGACATGGGGAGCTGGACAAAACCTGTAGGACAAAGAACTCGTTGTCTTTTGGGGCAGCCAGGGAGCTCAGTGTCCCGCAGCACGGCTCTCTGGGGGCTCTTGCCCACCTGCACCCTCTCACCGAGCTTGCTGAGGACCACGGAGTTCTCCAAGCCTGGCAGGGCACTCTCTTCTCCCCTGGCACTGGCTCCCACATCCTTGGGGGAAGCTGCAGGGAAGGAAAGGGGCAAGAGCCAGGACATCTATCCCTCACCAAGGCAGGACGTGTGGTGCTGTGTGCTTGCTGGGTTGGCACATTGGGGTTTTACCTCCATCCTGCTGTGCGAGGTCGTCGAGGCGCAGGTCTGGCGGCAGGGAGCGGGTCTGGCGGGGCAGGCGAGTGCCCTGGGGCTGTGGGTGCTCAGAGCCACTGCAACGGGAGCACCGGCTGGGCGGGCTGCTCCCTCCTGCTCCCCCTGGGCCTGGCACCGGCTTGGGTGAGCGGCATGCCAGGGAGGCAGCACAGGAGCCCAGGCTGAACAGGGTGGCCAGGGCCAGCGCTGCTCCCACAGCAACACCCAGGACGGGCAGCTCCATGCGGGCATCCAGCAGACCTGCACGGGCAGTGCAGCCCCCTCAGCACCCCTCCACACAGCTGTTGTGCTGTGCCCACCCCCCCAACAGCTACCTGTGGGTAGGAGGGAGGTGGTGGTGACACCCACGCTGTTGGCAGCGCTGACAGAGAAGTTCCCAGCCACGCTGCTGAGGTGGATGTGGAGCGAGTGGTTGGCCAGTCCTGGGTAGTGTGTGGCACCCAGGAGGAGGAAGTCAGAGGCGTTGGCCATCACATGCCCGTCTTGGTCCACCCAGGTGATGCTGGCAGGTGGATTGGCTTGCACCAGCACAAAGAGCACCAGGAGGAGGCCAGAGCCCTCGACCTCCTGGTAGCGGGCACCTGCCTGCAGGATCTCCGGCTTATCTGGGTGAAAAACAGAGACAGTGAGATGGGCAGGAAGGATGGGGGCAACACAGCCAGAGCAGGATTTGTCTTGCCAGGGTCCAGGAGGCCTTGTCTGCATGGGATTGGCAAGCTGCTGCCTTGCTATGGCTGTGATGGACATGGGTTATGGTCCTGTCCTGGCTGGGCGAGAGCCCCACACACCCTGCCCGCATCCCAGCCTGGAGCAGGCCAGCGCTGTGGACCTTACACTGCACGTCGAGGAGGACGGAGGCGTTGTAGGTCTCACCGGAGGCCGGGTCGGTCAGGGAGCAGCTGAGCTGGCGGTCGGAGCGCCGGGCAGTGAGGGTGAGGGTGCTGGCAGTGCCCGTGGCAGAGAGGTTGGCTTCCTGCCTCTGTCCATCGAGGTACCAGGCCAGTGTGGCACTGGGGACTGGCTGGGGGACCCGGCAGGTGAAGGCACGGCTCTCCCCCTCCTGCAGCGTGCACACTGCCCGCGGCTGCCCGTCGATGGTGGGGCCCAGTTCCCCCAGCCCTGCCAGAATGTCCATCACTGCTGCAGCGGGGATCCCGCTGCCCGAGCTGAGCCCCGGCCCCCGCCCCAGCCTCACCTGCGGAGGAGAGCGCCGGGAGGCCGAGCAGCAGCAGGAGGGCGAGGGCAGCTGCCGGCCAGCCCCCGGGACACGCCATGGCATATCAGCCGTGCTCAGCGCTAGGAGAGAGGCAGCTGCAGCGGGGACATGGGGCCGCCCCCGGTGCTCCCGCACACGGCAGGGTCGGGGAGGTTGTGGCCCGGCCGCTCCTTACCTGCGGCATCGCCGTGTCCGTGCCCAGCGCAGTCTGCAGTGCGGCTCTGCGCCGGGGCCCCGGCAGGCGGGGGCGGGCCCCGCACGGCTGCGAGCATCCCTATCCATCCCCATCCATCCCTCCATCCCCCTCGCCGGGCCCGCGGCTGCCTCCCCCGAGCGGGGCCGGGCCGCCGCACCCGCGGACCACCCATCCCGCGTGGGGGATGCGCGTCCCTGCGCCCCCCGTCTCCCTTCTGCAGCGGAGGGGCTCCCCATCTGAGCGGGGCTGTGCGCGCCCGGGCACCGCAACGCCGCAAGCGGAGCCGAGAGCCAGCGACAGGAGGAGGTTTATTGGGGGTGGAGCAGAACGAGACAAACACAGCGAGGCGCTTCGGTACTTCCAGTCCCCGGCTCTCAGCCAGGGCGAGGAACAGGACGTCTGACGGCGGAGATGGACCTTCTGCGGCAGCCAGGACGTGCCTGCCCCGGACGTATGGCCCTACCCTGGCCCGCCTCCCTCACTCGCTCCCGGTGCCCTCGGGGTTGCGCAGCCGGCCCAGCATCTCGCAGAGCATCTGGTTGCAGAGCGCCGAGTAGGGGTTGAGCAGCACCAGCTGCCGCCGGGCAAAGGCACTGCCCAGGCGCGCCGCCCGCTCCAAGTCGCGCCGAGCATCCTCATCCCGCTGCTGCAGCCGGTGGATGAGCCCCCGCTGCACGAAGCTCTGGCAGGCGGCACGGCCGCGGCCACGGCTCAGGCGGATGGCGGTGTCCAGGTCCTGCAGGGCACCTGGCGACGCGGGGAGAGGCGTGGGTGGGGGCCGGGGGTACCAGGGGACCACCGCACCTGAGCTGCTCACCTGCCACGTCCCCCCGCAGCCGCAGCGCTTGGGCGCGGTTGTTGTAGCCCGAGGCGCGCTCGGGCAGCAGGCGAATGGCCTCGCTGAAGCGCTCCAGGGCCGTGCTCACATCTCCCGACTCGGCTGCTGAAACCCCCTGCAGCTCCAGGTCCCGCACCTGCTCCAGCAGCTCCGATGGAAAAGCTTCCACTGCGGCAAAGAGGAGCCCTTGGGCTGGGAAGTGGTGGCACCAGGACACCCCACGGGGTGCGGCCTCACTGCCACCCGACACCCCCAGCCCAGGGAGGCAATGGGCACAGGGCAAGGTGGTGAGGTCCATCCTCAGGCAGGGACTGCTACCACCCTGCAGAGCCTCCCCTTCCCTGCCCGCTCACCCCACGGGGACCCTGCTACCAACTCCAGTGAGAACCTGGCACAGCACCGCCTCACCTTCCTCCTGGACATCCTCCTCCTCCTCATCCAACCCTGGGATATCCCCAAAAGGGGTGCTGGGGTTAAAGATGGTCTGCAGGACGGCCCTGTCATTCGCCGTGGCCATGGTGCCCTCTGTGCCACCGAGACCCGTGATGGGGCTGCAGGGGCAGGCAGGGCAGGCCAGTTAATGTTCACACTGCTGGCCCCACCTCACCCTGCCTCGTCCTATCCCAGCCCAGGTGTGAGGCCCCACCACCCGGCCAGTGCCCCAGAGCCAAGGGCTCCTCACCAAACCAGCCCTCGGTGCTGCCAGGGGCTCCTGTCCCCAGCGTTTCCTGGAGGAAAAGCAGCTTCTCAATCCTCAAGAAGAAATGGAGAGCAGCCCTCTGCAGCAATAAACTTGACATGTTTATTAATTAAACTATCACTTAAATAAAAAAAAGTGCATAGAAAATAAACATGTTTAAAAACTCCTTTTTTTTTGTATTTTTACAACTATGTACACTTTTTATTTTTACATTCAGTCTTTTGCAGAGCTTTCAGCATTTTTTTTTAAACTATTAAAGTATTTCCTTCTTCCCTGTGGCAGGGAGTTAACACTGATGTACTTCCGACACATTTCCTCTTTTTTTTTCTTTTTTTTTTTTTTTTTTAAAAAAAAAAACAAAACCAAAACCAACCAGAAGCTTGGAAGAACACAAGAAAAAAAAAAGGTTTTGTTATACATGATAAGTTGTCAAGAAATGTATTTCTAGAACATAACCTTGCCTTTGCAGAGCTTTTTTTTTTGCTTTTTCTTTTTTTTGAAACAATTATTCACCTACCTGTAGTTACTAAAGAGACTGTAAGTTCAATAAAAGAAACACCACAAGTATAGTTCTCGGCTGATAGACGAAGCTACTGTACCTCGTTAAAAAGATACCAGGAAAGCACAGAGCACATTTTTTTCCCTATATGCAGGTGGTACCCCAACATTCATAACCAAAACGAGAGGAAGGAAAGGAAGAAACCAAGTTGTACAAGTACTGACTGTAACAAGAAGGGCCGGGAAAGGCCGAGCCACCCGCTCCCAGCTCCCTGCCCTGGCTGCTGGCAGGGAACCCGCAGCGAGGCTTTCCCGGCGCCGTGAGCAACTGTAACACAATCCTTATCTATAGTGTTAAGAGAATTAAAAGCCATGGACCGATACTGAACTAGGCTTCATTACACGGTGCATTACTATATTAGTTCCTATATATACTGTATTTATAGTTATAAAAAAAACTTGCGAGTGTCGAGAGTGGACCAGTGTATCGGTGAATGGCATGATTCTGCACAGACCGTCCTGCTGAAGAACCTGGTATTGCTTTGAAATGAAAGAAAACCAGAAAGAAAAGATACCCAGCCCTTTGCAATGACCCGCTTCTCCTTTTAAAAAAAAAACAAAAAACAACAAACATGTCGGTTTGTACAAAGAAAAAATAAACGCCCTAAGGTTCCTTTTTTTTTTAGTATTTTCAGATACCATGATCTGCGTCAGTCCTTATAAAATATACATTCATACACGGGGAGCTGGGTGCTCCCGGCCAGCCCGGGCCGAGGGTGGGCAGGCGGCTGAGCCCCCACACTCGTGGCCACGGCTGCCCCAGCCCTGCTGGCCCCACGGGCCTGGGCACAGCTCCCCGGGGGTACAGACAGTTTCACTGGCCACAGCGGCTCCCGCCAAGGCAGCCGCGACGGGAATAGCAGCAAAGCGGGCAGCCCGCCGGCTCGGCTGGCCCCGGCGGGAGGAGGATGCCTGGCACTTGGATCTCGGGGGGCTCCCATGGCACGGAGCTCCCCACGCCCTGACCCTCCTTCCCCATGTCTCCCCCAAGGCGGGTGGCTCTGGGCAGCCCCCTCCCGCAGCCAGGACATCGGGAGGCAGCAGCAGCGCGGCCGAGCTGAGCTCTGGGATAAATTCACGGGCTTCGCCGCGGTGAGGGCTGAGCCCCCCACCCTGTGTCAGAAACAGGGAAGGAAAAGGGCCGAGAGCAGCCATGCCCGGGGCCACAGGGCCCAGATCCCCAGGGCGGGTGCTCTCCGGGCTCCTCAAGGTATGTGCGTTCCCAAACTGTCAGTGCATCAAATCATCTCAGTAACAAATGCAGCGTCAATGTGACTTTGCTTTCAACAGTTACCACCAATTTATCCTCACACAGTGCAATAACGAAAGGATACTGGCAGGTCCCGACCCTCTGAGCACTGTTTTTCCTTCTCAGGGCAGAGGAAGAAGTCTCAAGACCCGAGAGGTGCAGATTCGGGGTGTCCCTCTGAGAGACCTGGGGGGTCAGCACGTGCTCCCAGTCCCTTCCCCGCCAAGTGCCAGTTCAGAGCAGTCCTCGGACCCACCAGCTCCTGAACAGCTGCCGACCTACCCACAGGGACAGCTTGGAAAAGCGAGGGCGCTTCCTGCTTTCCCTTCTCCGTGGAAAAACCTATCTGCCTTCGAGGGAGAGACTGCAGGAGGAGGTGTGTGCTCCAGACTGGCCTCCCAGCAAAGGCGTATCGAGGGTCAGGTCTCTCATTCTGTCTTGCTTTTTCCTTTCTCAACTCTCGCCAGATGCCAGTGCATGGCAAGGTGGAGTCACACCTCCTGCCCGGGGCACAGACTGTCCTCCCACAGAGCCAAACTCCTCCCATGCTGGGCAGCTCTCCCTCCTGCCCCGGTCCTTATGGGCAAATACAAGTTTAAGGTCCAGCCAACCCTCCTGGAGACAGTTACTGAAGTCAAAAAGGCAGAACAAGAGTAGAAAACAAAACTAAAGCAACCCCCCCTCTGGAGAAAGGCTCAGACTGTGTCCAGCCAGGTATTTCCTAGAACCGTCCTATGAAAATAAAAAAATCATTAAAAAGAGATTCTCTTAAATTAGGATAATACCACTGTTTAAAAAGCCTCGTCATAAGTGCTTTCCCCTATGAAGTGCTTCTCATAGAAAAATATACAAAATATATTTACATTTATAAAACCTTAAATACTAAACTGTAAACAGAACAGAGCAGAATCCAATGTCGTCGCTGTCAGGCTTGGGGCTCTCACTTCTCTCTGTTTTGCTCTGAGACGTGGGGCAGACCCCTCTCCAACCAGGGCAATGGTGCCCCTCGACTCCCCCAGACCCCACTCGGTTCCTGAGCCACCGCCTCACACATTTCCTATGAGTTTTGGGATGCTGTGCAGACTGGCTGGTGCTTGGCCATGCCTTTGCAGAGAACTTTGGCTCCGTTTTGGTGCCCTTCCCATGCCTTTCGTGGAACACGTAACTACACCCAGACAATGGCCCATGACAGGTGCCTGCCCAGGGTCACTTCTCTGCCTGCCCCCTGGCCCTGGGACACCATGGCATGGCAGAGTGGAGTGTGTGCCCCCACACTGGTCCTTCCTAGCTACTGCCCTACAGTGGTGTGTGACCAAGCCCAGGGCTGGCTCACACTGCCCCTCTCTCCTTAAAGACTTCTGCTCCATCCCCTGGACCAGCTCCATGGTGGCCAAGACACCGCTGGCTGGCAGTACCAGGAGCTTGCTGAGCAGAGGAGGAAGCCAGCTGCTGGAGACAGGACCTGGAGAGGAGCACTTCTGGGAGGGCCCTGCTGAAGCGGGAGCCTTTGCTGGCACCTCAGCTGTTGGCACAAGCCCTGCCAAAGAATGCCAGGAGTTCCCCCGCTCTCAGGCAGGGATTTCAGAGCAAAGTGCCAGCCCAACTTCCTTGTGTCTGGTTGTGGGCTGCTCTGTTCCTCTCTCATCAGGGCAGCTGAGCCAGCCCCCCGTGCTGCAGAGCCCCGCGCAGGCAGGGTGTCCTCCCGCTCACAGATAGTGTTTTACAGACACGCAGTCCCTGGGGAGGCTGTTGGTGAGGCACAGCCCCTCTTCCCAGGGGAAAAGCTCACTCAAACTCTGCTACCCAACCACTGACTCAGTCCTCAGAGGAGAGCTCTGAGCCAGGAGACAGAAAGGGACAGGGCCTGCGACCACTGCCCTGCGCCTGGGCTGAGCTCCCCTCCCCTGTCCTGCTCATCAGCCCCACGCTGGGAAACAAATATGGGGGCGGGGGAAATGAGAATAGCAAAAACATAACCACGCTGAGGATCTTCTCCAGCCGCCCGTGTCTCTCACAAGGGTGAGTGTGCACATGCGAGACATGAAGATGTGGACTCGGACAAACACAGCCGCCAGTCAGGTCCCTGAGCCCAGCCCATCTTCACTCCTGCTTCCAGCCTCTCCGTCCCGTCTGAGACACCGGGGAGGGGCTCACTCCAAGCTTTGGTTTGCCCCAGGCCCTGCAGGGCTCACTTGCAGCTGATGGGAAGTTCTAGTTTAAAAACTTCCTGCACTTCTTGGCGCCGCAGTTACAGGGCAGTTTGTTGCTGGCGTCTTCAATGGGGAACTTGTAGTCGTAGGTGAGCTCTTCCCCTCGGTAGATTTTGCGCATGGCGAAGATGACGATGTGTTTCTGGCCATCGATGTTGATGACCCGGGAGTAGCAGTTGGGCTCGCAGGAGTGGTTGATGAAGCGGGCCGCGTTCCCGTGCATGGTGGCATCCACCACTTCGGAGTCGTCAATGCGGAACATGTAGCACCCGATGCCCTGCACGGGGAGGACAGAGGAGGGTCAGCGTGGGCAGGGCAGGCACAGCTGCCCCAGTAGGCAGCCCAGCTCGAAAGCTGAGCCTGTGTGAGTGTCTGCAGCCTCTCTCCACTGAGCCTCATGAGCTCCCACCTGAATCACTTTACCCCTGCACTCACTGAGACTGGCCCAAGACCCTGCCCAGCCCATAGGAGGGAGTCAGAAATGCCTCTAAAGCTCCAGCAAGAATGAAAATATCCTAAATAGTCTGCAAACCCAATCTGTGATGTTACAAAGACAATTTTCATACAGGCCTGTCCTACCTTCACAGCCACTTTCTAGTTCTCCCAAATTCTTTAAGAACATCTACAAAAGCCCAAAACTCACCTTACTGTCGTAGTATTTCTCTCGTTTGTCAGTGAGGATGGAGCGAATGACATTGCCTGAATATTCGATCACCATCTCACCTGCATCGATGTTCCTTTTGCAGAACAGACCCCGGCCATGGATGGGAGACCTGAAATGCAATTAAAAAAGTGAGTATTTCAAAGGAGACAAGCAAAGCTTAGGAAGATCAGATTGCAAAGGCTGTAGAAAACAGGTTATTTGTGACAATGACCACTGTGGTACTATTACCCTTCCCTAACAGAAAACCAGCAAGAACAGCACCAGGTCTCTCTGCCCACATCTGAACATATGCCTCAGCTATTGCCAAGGTAAGCCAACACAGAGCAAGTAGCTTGTCCTGAGGATTACTTTTTAAATACATAACTTAAGCGGGGAGAAGAAGGAGGTAAAAACCCCAAGCCTGGTTTTTCCCCTCAATTTTGCAGTCTGGCTCCACAGAAAGTTTTCAGTTTCCACTGTGCCCTATCCCAGAGGCAGCAGTACCAAAGCAAAACCATACCTGTAGACACCAACTGCCTCCTTGGAGGTCTTCTTCAAGTGCCTGAAGCGCATGGGCATTGGCAGATCCATACTGGTTGCCCTCCTAGAACAAAGAGGTGCTGCTAAGTGACAAATGTATCTGAAAGTCTGTGCCACGTGTTATCTGGGGCACTTTCCAAGATGTTCAGACACTGACACTGCAGTCCACAGAGAACACAATCAAAATTAATGCAGTTTTCTCATATACACATGCAAAAGATCATTTCCTCCCTTTCCTCCCCAAATTCTCATCAGATTGTTTCACAAGGAAAAGAAACATTCAAAGGCAGACTGCTCTGGTGGTCATCTTCATCTGTCACTTCTCTTGCTATTGCAGGGATCACCTCTGTGTCTGGCAGTTCTTGGCAGCTTTCAAGGTTTACACACCCCTCAAAGCACACAATGCATAACTAAGCCTGATCTGCTCATTTTAACACCACAACGTTATTTTCCCCTTTGAACCTTTAAACCCTGCTGTGCATACCGGGCCGATTTCAGCTGCACTTCTTCCTCTTCTTCATCATTTGGGTTGTATTCTGGTGGCTGGCGGTGTTTAGAAGCCAAGAAATTAAACATATCAAATGCAGATTTCCTGCAATTTAAAGAGACCAAAGGAGCTTGTTATACTGACTGAATATAAACATGTGGTTGCCACAACAGTCTGACACGTTTGCTGCCTCACACCTTCCCCACTCTGTCCTCTCTTAAAGCCCCTGGGCATCAGGGAAAGGCACAGCAGGCTCTGAGCACCCCCAGTAACAGCCCCAGCCAGGAAAGTGTTGTTAAACCAAGCAACGGGCCACAGAGTGGCACAGAAAAATGAGCCAAGTGTGAAGATGCTAAATAATTGATTTTCACGTGCCAGTTGATAACATTTAACTGAAAACTTTAGTGCTGTGGAGATTTGTTGCCCCTGGACCTGCCACAGTGTTAGTTATTGAGCCAATGGGCCATTAACCCCAACACAAAGCTCACACTTGCCTCAGGTGGACTTCGGCTCGAGCAGAGCCATGTGGGTTCAGAGGAGGTTCATTGGCCTCCTCTGGCTTGTGAAATCTGAACTTGTAGTTGTGGCAGTGCTTTGCTCCGTACAGTTGCTCAATCAGGAACACAACAGTATCATGGATAATCCCCAGCATCCTCAAACCATTCACACCTGGAAGAAGTAGAGCACAACAAACACTAACTGCCAGTGCAGACTTGGAGCAGGAGGATACAGCAGCTTGTCACAGACAGCAGAACCACACAGCTGTCACAGCAGTACTGTATTGGCTACCGCAGTCCACATGAGAGTTTCCAATCCTTCCACTGGGAAGAAAACTACCCTCCATAAAGCAGGCAGCAGCTGAACTGGAACTCTTAAGACCCTAAGATGCTCACAGAGTGATCTGTTTGTCTGGGCAGGGTGTTACCTGCAAAGGACAGCTGCTTCAGGCGGGCATTTGAACGGGCCTCCTGGACCTTGTCAGTCAGTGACTTCCAGGCATCTGCAGCACACAAAGAGATGACAAACAGTGACCAGGTATTCGAGCACTGGAATGCTCTTATTTAAATAAGCTAACTGGAGTATATGAAGTTTTCAACCTTCCACAGGCCATAAATTAAGATCCCCAGATCTTGTTTCCGTCCTCTCCAAAATTCACTTTGGCATAAAGGGAAGGCAGGGTGTTCAGCAATTGATCTGAAGGAATAGTCTGAATACCCAATACTCCACTGTGATCCACACAGTCTATTTCTTAACACACTATGGTGGAGCACCACTGGTCAATTGATAAAACAAAATGAAACCGTGAAATATATTCCAGTGAATATATTCTATTGAAATAAAAATAAATAGAAGCCAGACATTGTCAGGTTTGTTGTAGGGCTGTAAACCAAGAGATTTCTCTTTTTAATTTTTAATCTATAAAAAAAGCAAGTAAGAGGCCCTCAGAAGACATAGTTTTACTTCTAGTAAGGACAGCTAAAATCAGTACAACCAACACTGCACGCTTCTCACCTTCGATGCTTTCTGCGCAGATCTGAAAACCATCATCACTAGAGATCTCAAAAACCAAACCTTTTTTTGGTTTCTTCTCACCAAGACACTCTTTCCTCTTTTGTTCTTGCTGAAGCCAAAACATAAGAGGGGAGCTGAAGGTGCTCTCTTCTTCCTCAAGAGCTTTTGAGCCTAGAAAAAACAGGAGCCAGCATAAAGATGGGAACTGGGAACAATGAAACTTTTTCCACCTGTTGTTCCACAACTCTAAATTACTTACTGACTTGCCCTTTTTACCAGTAAATTCAGCCAAGAAAAATATCTAGAGAGTGTTGCAGTAAGAGTGTGAAATCTCAAGTGCTGAAATTCTCACAAACTAAAAATAGAGACAAAACTATTTGTCCAAGATCTATTAATAGCAAACAAACCTTTCCTCCCTTTACAGCAAGAATAACATGAACTATAGCTCTGAGCCTTTTCCTGAGAGAATGAGACACAAAAAATCAAAACTTCAAACACCACTTTTCCTGGTCCTGGGGAACCCCAAGACTCTGTATTTTTGAAGAAGTGACGTACCTGCATTTTCTTGCTCGTTTATTGAGTTCTGTGTTGACTGAGGTTCTGGGAGCACTGCCGTTTGCCTTGGAAGGGAAGGAAGAACACATGGAGAAAAATAGTTAAGAACCAGCCTCATTTCCTCACCAACCCTGAGCAGCAGCCTATGAAACCTTGAGAATTAGACAGAAGGAACCTTTTTCCAGATGGAATATTCTGACGCAAGTTCAATTGGAAATGAACAAAAAGATTCTACTCAGTATCATTTCTGTTTGCAGCCTCCATTGGGCTGTGGGCAGCAGCCTAATTTCACACAGCCAGTGTCAGCCCCACTCGGGAATAAGGTGTGTGCTAACACACAACCAGACACTGCTGCCCAAGCATGCCCTCAGCAGGCACTGAGCTTCCCAGACCTACGCACAGCTAATGCAAAATGGCTCCATATTGCAACTAAACGTGACCGTGTGTTCCCCACTGTAAGCTCCCCAGATATTTCAACTAGAAAAGCCAGACTTCCCGCATTCTCTGTACAAATGTCCTTCAGCTCAAGTGAGCAGAATCCCATGGAAAGGTCTGTTCATCCCTTACCCTGCAGACTGCCCACATGGCTTCTGCGATGGCTGATCTATGCTTGTTGCATCCTGCGCATCTGCCTTCATAGCAGGAGTCCTGGAAGAAAAAGATTTGGGAACATTCAAAATACCTGCCAAGCCATGTGTGCCATAAACGAGACTGGAAAGCAGGAACAGATCCACCAGTGACTCAGCAGTTCGGCAGAACTACACAAGTAGTAACAGCTGCTCCCGAGATACTAGGAATCAAATCACACTTCCAGCACTGCATCAGAATCAAAACTTGCACTTCACAATTTGCCTTGACTTGCACAATTTGTTGGAGAAACTAGTGTGAAATTTTTTTCTCAAATTGTTACAAAACCTCAGGGATGAGCAAAACCAAACTCCTCTTACCCTGCAGCTGAGACCTGGGGTACAGCAACAGCCCCTCTGTCAGGAGTGTGAACTTCAGAGGAACCGGCCCACGCGTGAGAAGTTTTGTGCTTCTTTCCATTCCCTTTGTCTAACAACGGCTGGATGCGTTTGATTTTTGGCTTCATTTTTGTGGGACCCAGCATGGAGCTACTTGCAGACTGCTGACCAGGTGACGGGGAGCCTCCTGGAGATGCTGAGCTAGCGTGCATCACTGACGAGGACGCCTTGCTTTGTTCAAGTCCGGTGTTGTTTGGAGCATCAACCAGCTGTGGAAAGCTCGACAGCTGCGTCGTTGCCGAAGCCGTGCTAAGGTCCAGCTGGGAAGAAGCAACGCTGGTTTTGCTGGCTAAGAGCTGTGTCATGTGCTGAAGCTGGTACGAGCCTTCTGGGTCAGCAGATGATGGAGCGACTGTCATGCCCATTGTCTGTGTGGAAGGCAGAACACATATGCTTGATGCAGCTGTCATGGCTGCTGTAGACGGAGTCTGAGATGCTCCCAGCTGCGAAAACATCCCGGAACTTGGTGGTAAAGTCATGTGCTGCTCCTGAAGACCAAGGCTTTGCTGACTAGCTTTGATCAGGAGGTTGCTTATTGAACCAAGGTCCCCCAATAATCCGGGGCTTGTTAATGTTACGGAACTTTGTCCCAAAACGTGACCAGGGACTGACCCACCAGTAGTGGGGGCTGCTGTGGCCTGCATGGATACAACATTCAGCACTGAGGAACTCGATGTTAGGCCCGATACAGGCCCTGCTGGGAGGTGACTGGTATCTGGACCAATAACACTGGGAGATGTGCTGACTGCAGTAGTGGTCCCACCTTGTGGGAGCAAAGATGTTTGCTCAAAATACATGACCCCAGACTTCGACCTTTTGATAATATTGGGGACGGTTCTGTGGGATGTTGAATTCGCAATGGTTCCCAAATCCAGTGGGTGGTTGGAAATTTGGGAAGGAGCAAAATTAATTAAGGTCATGTTGGAGACCATATCAGGAGGAGCTATAGCAGAAGGGGTTCCAGAGGGAGCCAGCTTCTTGTTCTTCCGTGACTGCAGACGAGATATGGGGCGTTTCTTGCCTAGGGCAGCAGCTGGTGTAGAAGGAGCAGTACCAAGGTCTGTCCTCTGACTAGCTTCAGATACTAAGAGCTGAGGATCAGGGGGTGGCTGCACCCCAATCAGAAGACCCGGCGAAGGACTGCTGATATTTGGTGGGAAGCCAGTCTGAGCAGCTGTGGAGAAGGGATGTATATGCTGGTGATGGGACATGGGCAGCAGACCCTTGCTCGTGGGAGGGAATAACGACTGAGATGAGGGCAAGCTTGGATTTAATCCGGTGGTGAGCGTGAGCCCACTTCCCATGGGCCCCAGCACTGAAGTGTTGGTCTCCATCACGCTCTGTGCAGAACTAACAGAAGGTGTCAACTGTATCTTTTGGGTGACACCGTTGGGAAGAGTTTGGAGGACGTACAGGGGCTGCATGTTTTGATTGACTACCAGAAGTTTTTCTGCGGGTGGCTTGAGGTGGGGCGGCGTTGTCTGCACCGCAGCGTTGGAGATTTGTGAGGGGCCAGGACTGTCTGTGGAGTTTGGCACATACTTCTGGCTCTGGAGAGGGACAGTGGGCGATACCGGCACCTGGATACCTGGAGTCCCGCTGTTTCTTGTTAAATCCTGGTTGCTGCCATGCCCTTGCTCAACGGGGCCACAGGGTGGGCTGGCTATATGTTCTGCATCTATGTGACCCTGGATGAAGTGATCAGGAGTCATGTGCCCTTCAGGGCTTGGGTCTACCCCTGGACTCAGGAGAGCTGTATCACCTTCCCCTGAGGCAGACTTTTCTGTAACTGTCACTCTCTTTTCCCCAGACTCTGTGGAAGGCAAGGCAAGCATCGACCTCTCTCCCGAGGAGGAAAGTGAAGACTCCGAGATGACAGCGAGCCTGTTGTGATTTTGGCTGGGCACCGTGGGGCTGCGAGTGGTCAGAACAGAGAGATCTGAAGGAAGCTCCAACGGCAATTCAAACTGCTCCTCTGCTGATATGGAGGAAGAGACACTGCTGTCCACAGGCTCAGCAGTGGGCAGCTGCTGGGAGAACACCTCAAACAAACCCATATCCTTGCCACGGTTGCTGTCGAGACCTAAACCTTCTCCAAGCGTCAGGAGTTCAGATGACGAGGACTCCGGACTTTCCCCCAGCGCCTGCATAGACGGTGTGTTCTTCAGTACAAAGTCCATGATGTCGGAAGGGAGGATGTTCCCACAGTCATCGCTGTTGTTATTGTCAGAGTCGGATTTCAGAAGTTCTGTGTTGAAAGTGTCCAGTAGGTTCTTGTCAGAAGGTGTGCTGGCGTGAGCCCTGCGGCCCGTTTCCAACGAGCTCAGCTGTGCTTCCAGTGAGTCCTGACCCTGCGCTTTAACCCTGCTCACAGGGTGGCAGTTATCAATCTTGGGGTCGGCTTTGTGGACAGTGGAGCTTTTGGTGACTTGCACTTTCTCTCCAGCTTCTTCAGTTCTATCTAGCTTTAAGTTCTCGGTCCCATTTTCTTTGCCACTCCTTTTAGACACCTGGCTGACTTTTCTGGTTGTTGCCGTGACACTTGTATCGCTTTCAGTTCCATCATCCACGCCGTCCAGCTGTGAGATTTTTGGAAGATCGCACTGCTCCTCCTCCCTGAATAAGCTGTGGGATGCAAGCCTCTCCTCTGTGTTTGAGGAAACCACCGTCCTTGTGAAGTTATAGTAGTACAAGTCATCTTCATCTGATGTGCTCAAGTCATCTGCGCCATCCACTTGTCCTTCTGCAGACCGCTTCCCTCGCTTCTTGCCAGTTGAGTTACTGTAGAAGGGAATGTCTTCCTCTCCATAGGACCTCACGCCATACAGAGGAGTCAATCCAAAGAACATATTGGATCTGGCCCGAGCACTTCTCCGTGGATACCTCCGCTTGTACGAGCTTTCTTCTTGAGCTTTAGCTCCATCCTGGAGCATCAAGTTGTTATCTTGAATGGGCAGATTTTCATATGTGTTATTTTGAGATTCCTGTGCTGGTGCTTCATTTGGACTTCCCTGAACTACAGGGTTCTCTTCCGGGCTTTCTGAAGCCAAGGAGGGCTCAGCCAGAGCAGCCAGGTCTGCCCCTGCAGACTGAGTTTCAGCATCACTTTCCTGCTGTGCATTTTTAGACTGGTTTTCACTTTCCATCTTGAGAGGAGTCAGAGTGACTTTAACAGTCCGTTTTCTGGGTGTCTGCGACTCTTTAGGGGTTGCTTCAACCTGCACTGATGAGCCTTTAGATGGCCCTTGTGAAGGTGGAGATTTCTCACCAGCTTTTTCAGCAGGAATATTATTACATAATCTCTGGCTAATTTGTTCAGTTGCCAAGCCCTGATTGCCAAATTCTGGTTTCAGGTTTCCTTCATCACTGCCTACTGCTTGACCTGACTCTGTAAGAGATTTCAGGGAATGCTTCTCCTTAAAACTGTCTTTCATTAACTTCTTGCCCTTCTGACGCCTGTCTCTGGGGGCAGAAACTACTTGCTCACTTGCTGCAGGAGATCTGCTATTTACTCCAGCAGACTTCAAGGTCTTTGCATCCATCTCATCAACCACAGTTGTTTTCTCTGCCTGTACAGGTTCCACATGCTGATCTCTGTCTTTCCTTGGGCCTCTCTGATGCAAAGGTGGAAAGGATATTGCTTCTTTGGAAGAAAATGATCCTGAACACTCTGGAAAGGTTCCTATTTTAACATTCATTTCTGTGCCTGATGAACTGGTTGGTTGAGTGGACACTTTGGAGCCTCCTCCAGGAGCAAAAGTATGAGGTGAATAATCTGTGTCCTTTGAGGTCACCGCTTTCATCTTCTCTCCCTTAGAAGGTGCACCTTTGGCTATCAAATCTGAACTGCTGCAATGTTTCCCTTCCACGGACTGAGATGCATCCAGCTGGTAAGTTTTGCTTCCAGTCAAAGCTACTGTTTTCTGGGAGCCTGAACTGGTTGAGCAACTTTGAACTGGAATGCTTGGAGGACCCACACTCACCGACCCCACAAAGCGGTCGGTACTTTTGACGGTCGGTTCATGTTCTGAAGAGGCCCCCATGCTGGAAGCTGAAGACACACCATGTCTGGAGTAAGTGTTCCCAGCTCGTGCAGGGGAAATCATCCGGAGTTTTGATTGCTGCTGTGACAAAGAAGGGGTGCTGTGTCTCCGAGAACCAATGCTCCTAAGTCCTGAGGACAGCAAAGGATCTCCTACTGTCACTATTTCATGAGTCACTGGGGTAGGACTTCCTGAGAAAAGAAGGCAAGGAAGACTGTCAGGTGACTTGAAACCTTCACAATCAATGCACACCCTATTCGTTCATCTAAAACACGAGACATTAAAACCCAGCAAAACCTTTCAGCCAAACAGCACCATCCATAATGATGATATTTAAGATAGATGTTAAAAACCTGATATTGTCAACCAGGATTCACCATGTGGAGTTGACAAATTTGTATCTTAGGGTTTGGTATCTCAACTTCAGATGTGAATTTTCAACATCAGTTTGAAACAAAACATGAGTCATTATTGCAGAAATAGCAACTGAATTACAATACCAGATTTCTGACTCTCTCTGGCAAAGTACCAACTGAGATGTTAAGTCCCTAACTTTTATCACAGCTCTTCTGGATTACTAGTACTATAATGTCCAAATGCTGCCTTCGTCATCTCATTTCTCAACAGACCATCTCTACTGTGTATTGTCAGAACTTTCCTCTTCTCAAGCCTACTGCCATTTCACTCCTTTCTCTAGAAACAGTAACTGAACACCCCACTCTAAAAAACAAAAACACCCCAAACTAAGCAAAAGTATTTCCAAAACAAAGCTCAAGCAAAGTCAACAGCAGTAGAAATACCTGCAGAGGGCAATGGCCTAGAGCCAGGAGACCTCTGTGTGGATGGATAACTTGGCGCTCTGATCCTGGGGCCCTTTGAGACCATTGGATAGTAACAGGAAGTAGAGGTCTGAGAATGCAGGGGACGATCTGGTGATGGTGGGTTTACAATTTCAGGTGTGTTTCGGCTGTCTTTCGTTAGAGTTTCTATTGTTGTGTAAAAGAGAAACAACAGTATAAGCCATCACTGAACTCCAAAAGCTATAACCTGTTAAAGTACATACTGCTATCAGGTTCCACTTAGAGAATCAGGGTATTTGTTAAATAAACACAAAGCCAAAGATCTGCCATCAGATAATGTCTGGTTTCTTCTCCTAAGAACATTTTCAAATACTTGTAGCAATACATTAATGCTCAGCTTACACATGAAATGCCACTATGTATTTACAGAGTTTAAGATTCTATGTTGGCAGTGATGACTCTAAATGTTTTAAAAATCTTTCAGTGTTTTACCCTCGGATACAAGGAAGCAATCAAACAGCACAATATGACTATTCAACATTGTACTGAACTCCCATAATACAGACCAACATCAACATTTCAAGTATAGTTTGAAGTTTTAGATCGCTAGAAGATTCTCTGAGCTGCACACTAGAAACCATCCCTGCAGCTGTGCTTGTTTGGCTCAAGTTTTCAAAGTTAGCAGTACACTCAGAAGCCCAAAGTCTTAAGATGCTGTAACATGATTTAGAAGCCTGAAGTGGATTATAGTCCAAATCTTCTTAAGAAATGCACTATGGCAAAACCATACAGAGAATATACTTCTGTAAAGTCCTTAAAAGATTACCTGTAAGGGGAACTGGGCTATGAGCTATTGTTCTGTTATCATCGTGCTCCACAGTGCTGTTAATGTCAGGTTCTATGACTGGGGGTCGGCACTCCATGATCTTGCAGGTATACACACAACGCTTCCTGGCATCTGTTGTGCTCCAGTACACCCTGGAGCACCTGGAAGACAATTCAAACATAAAGCAATTTACTTAATAGTTAACCAGAGATTCCTCAACAGTGTAAGAAAGCTGCTGTCAATTTTCCCATATGCTACTTCAGTTCTGATTTGGCATGAAATACACTGAAAGACGTCAAATCATGAAACAGCTTATACTCACTGATAGCCAATGGGAAACAACTTATCTTCACAGTCTGAGAGGTCATTCAGAATTCCTAAACAGTCTATCGTCATTGAACCTGAGCAGAGAAAGGAAGAGAACAGTTCTGTGAACCAGATTCCAGCATCAAAGGTGGATCAAGTATCCAGAGACTAGACCGTACCAATCATCATGTGGATGTTCTCTGGTTCCAAGCCACTAAGAAATTTTCTTCTCAAGCTGATCCCTTCAAAATCCACAAAAACTCTCCTAAGAACCTCAAACCCATTCTCTGGAACCACCTGAAACAAGAACCCACAAAACTACTTGTTAGTTAAAGGAACCACCACATGTAAACTACGCAGCCTGTCCTACTCAATCCTCAGTTTGCTCTTTTGGTTTTTTAGCTGCCATACAGAACCACTTGCCAAACTGCCCCAGGCCAGTTGTACCACTGACTTCTTTCAAAGAGCACTGTAGTCCAGTCCTTGTTAGTGAGGAACACATTCAACATGACTTCTAAAAAGTGCTCACAGTTACAGGCTAACGCTGTGTGAGGCAGAGCAAGACAGAAGAATCTCACCTCTCCTTTGATCAAGTCACGATGCCTCTGGCAGTAAACTTTCTTATCATCCAGAAAGACACAGTTCTTGGCTCGCGAGCACATGAAATGATAGTTACTGGTACAGGATGTGAGGCAGCAGCCTACTGTGGCACCTGACTTCTGGCAGAACTCACACCTCTGCCAAAGCAAAAAAAAGTTAAAAATTAATCTCTTCTAAAACCAGACCACCATTGCTGTTGTCAGTTGTATGTTTTGGCACAGACAGAAGTTTAGAGTAATGCCTGATCTCCCACTTCACTGTCATTCCATTTTGCTACGGTGACTCACATGCAAAAGCGAGACATGGAGGAGGAGGTGAGAGGAAGAAAGATTCCTCACGCAGAACAACTTTTGCATTTGAGAACTGGTTCCTCCAGGCCTCACACTTTCCTGCTTGAGGTCCATATCCAAATCTCACATTCACAAGCCTCACTTAATCTCCACAATATTTCTGAACTGAGCAATGATAAAACAACTCTTCAAATACCTTCAGTCAGTTTTGTTAGACATAGTGTTAAAAAATACTGCAGGAAAGGACAGAGCAAACATACACAAGGCATCTTTTAGCTGGGCTCCTATCTTGGTTCTGTGATTCTAAATCAGTGTGAAGTTTAATGAAATGTTCTTTGCTTGTACCCACCAGCTGCTTTCCCCGGATCACAGCCATGTGCACGTTTTTTAGAGAACCATCATCATCTTCAAACACTTCTGCTGACCACAAAGCACAGTTCACATGTGTCCATTCATTTTGGCCGATATACAGAAGACGCCCAGCATCCTAAAGAATGGAAAGAAATGTTCTTTTCAAATTTCTACGAGACACAACCATGCCCAAAGCCCATCCCGCCTATCCACAGTACCAAATCTACAGTGCTGCTTAAATGGGCTCCTATGGAAATGGGCACGTGGCAGATACTCACATTAGCACTGTCATCACCATATTTCAGGCACAATGCACACTGCCTGTTGTCTTCTACATCCGGAGGTGGGTTCAGTTCAGGACTATCCTCTCTGCTTCTGTCAGAGCCTTAGAGTTAAAAGAGAGAACAGAGTTGAAGAGTTTTCAACAGCCAGCTCAGAAAGCAAAGCACACATCAGGCTCCACACAGCCCCCATTCTGGGGCAACAGAGGCATATGCAAAAACATTCCTAGGTCCAAGCTCAGCTCAGGAACATCTTGTATATAACAGCCCCTGAATGATTTCAGGATACAGAGGTCTCCAAGACAGCTGCATTCAGAACTAATACCACCCTCCCTTTACTATGAAGAAGTTTAGACTGAAGTGCTTCAGGTTTGGGAGCAGCAGTGCTGCCATCACCTTTCTTACCAGAGATGGGAGGTGTTGGAGGATGTAGAGGAGTTGGCGAATCTGGCTCTCCAGGCCCTTTAGGTTTTGGAGCTGGAATGATTTTCTTCATCAGAGGGGGCTGTTCAGTGCGGTTGTTCTCCTCACGCTCCTGCCACTGAGCATAATTGTGGTCGAGAGACGGGGGCAGCACCGCATTTGGCAACATACCACTGCTGAGAGGGAGCAAGGAGTCAGTGCCACACCTGGCTACACAAGAGGACCTTGTCCCCTGCCTACCTGACATCCCCTCCACCCAGTAACAACTTTAATTACCCACAGCTCACACATGGTCCCCACAAAGGCTGTGACCACTCACATTTTAAGGTCTGTGATGTGGCTGGCTGTGATGCAGAAGGGCCACCCCAAATGAGGGGGTGAGGAGGAAGAGAGGGAAGGAAGGACAGGACTGCCAAGCCAGCACACAGTAATACCTAGCTTTAAATAGTGGTTTTGGTTACTCTGCTTTAGAACAAGGAAGCGTGTACAAAACCTGAGAATGGGATTACTGTGTAACTTCCTAGAAAAAAAAGGGAAAACAGAAATCCCAACCCAACAAACAGGCTCTCTCAATACATTTTGCTTGGACAGCTGGCAAACGGCAGGGTGTCGCAGTCGGATACAGAACAATTACTTACTTGCTTGTTACTTTATTTGGCTCCCAAAATCTGGACTTTTTTACACTGAACCATGGAAAAACACGTTCCATTTGCTAAAGGAAAACAACAATCCATTAGAAAAGTTAGAAAACATACTCAAAAATTCAAAGACATTCAGCCAAGATCTACCGTAAATGCACAACTAGTAACATTTCACTAACATCCACAACTTTGACAATGTATTATTTTATTACTGGAAAGACCCAAGCAAGGGTAAATGTGATGGCCCTTTGGACTCCAAAAGCAACATGCAGTGGTAGGATAACAAGCAGATTTCAAAATAAACCAGCTCACCCGAATAAAGAAGGACTTGACCATGCTGTTGGCTTTCTTAATCTCCGGCTGCCCACCATCAGAGTTAATGGCTGCTTGAATTATCTTCACGATGTCATCACTAAAATCCAACTGTAAGAAACCCCCAAAACTTCACATTAACGGGATTGTCTTTTGCACAGCTACACCATCTACTAATGTTTTAAGGCATCAAGTGAGAATTCAGATGACTGTATGACTGAACCAGAGCATCGACTTAGAAGCAGAAAGAGAATTTGGCCGTGAAGAATCAAGCAGCCCTCTGCATTTGTAAACTGGCTGGCAGAGCTGCTACAGCCACAACTGTTCACTTCTTCCTTCTACCAGGAGATGACTTCTGACTGGTTTTAAATTCGTTAAACTAGCTACATCAAAAGGATTTGGTCAAAACCTGGCACCATCAACATTTATCAAGCACTTTACACTATACAGTGTTCCTCAAAATTAGATTCTGTGGGGGAAAAAAAGGAAAAGGTTGCTTACTGCAAAGAGAACTGATTTGTTCAACACCAGCATTTTCTCTAAATGACCCTTGAAGAGGTCACCCCTCCACCTATGAATCCTTACTTTTCAGCTGATTGCAGTGAGGCTGTTTGGCCAGGCTTTCAGTCAGAATTTCCACATGAAGGATGACCTGTCCTGTTTCCATTTACATAAACATCTGACTAAGAGCAAATGGGGTCTAACCATGTACCACTGCTGGTTACAGAGCAGTGTATCAACAGCATCAATTACTTATCTCTGGGCCAATATTAACACCAGTGGCAGCCAGAATTATTTTTAGCAGCATGATAACCTGCTTCCTTGTTCCTGAAGAAAAGGCTTAACCCTGCTCAGTTATAAACACCAGAGGTCATAAAGCAATTCACAGGGTCTATAGCGTAATAGAGTGGAACACGAAAACTTTGACATACCACAGATACGTAACTTCCTTGATCCATTTTTCTTTTCACTCCTTCCAGATCCAGAGGTTGCTGCTCTTCCTGTTTACTGACTTCTGTTAGGACAGGAGGATCAGGACCCTCGGGAGAGCTTCTGGATGGGATACTCTCTTCTGTCTCAGGATTTAAATCAGGTGGTTTTGCTGCCTGTGAACATCAGCAATGAGGCAGAGGGACGTTGGCTATTGAAATGCAGTTGCTCCTCATGATACACTCCCAAGCACATTTATTGGCCCAGAGATTCTTGCTAACATGAATGAAAGGAGAACCCAAGTTCTGAATTTCTGTCCAAAATGCAGGAACAATGAGAAGCTCTTAACCAGCTTCCTGCTGTGACCTGTAAGGTGCACAGCAGGGCAGAGCCAGCAGCAATAAGGATCGAACTCATTGCTCAGAAGTCTTATTTCTGAATGCATATTCCAAGACTAAGATCCTGTTCTTCTGTCAGAAAAGCACCTTCACCATCACAGAGCTAAATCCTCCCATTCCTTGAAGAAGTTTACCCTATTTTTCTTTCAGCTTCACAAGTTCTATCATAGACACCGATTTCTTTGCTTTTAGAGGAATGAACAAAAGAAAGAAAAAATATAAATAAATCACAGCACATGTTCCAATTATGATGCAGACATTTCTGCAGTATGAGGCACAGCAATACCACAGCTCAACTGAATGCCAGGCACACTTCAAGCCAGAGTAACACTAACAGGACACAAGCTCCAGCTTACCTGTCGATACCGCAGCAAGTGGCTGGTAGTTCTGGAATTCAACAGGGCTGTTAAAACCTGCTTCAAGGACACCTGCAGCTCCTTTTCCAGTGCCAGACGCCACTCTGCAGGATGCTGCTCTGTGCAGTTAATGCAGGTGTACGCGACACTCTCAGGCAAGTTGGAGAGGATCTCATACATTTCATCTGGAGACAAAAGAAGGTAAGACAACCACCTGAACTACTTCACAGAAGGATGGATATAGGGAAAAACCCCTGCTCTGCACCTGCAGCCTAACTGAAACACTTTTCAGGTAACAAAAGCCCCTTGTGCAGCTAACTGAGTGACTCTGCCTTTGGGGCAAGTCCTGTGCTTTCAGGATGCCATTGGTATTAGCACTGGTTTACCTGTCACCACTCAACAGGCATTTTTCAGGTAGGTCACAATCACTGCCCCATGTTCTTTAGTACTGAGGGGATGAGGATTTTCTTACCAGAAAGGTTTTCACATTTGGAGTGAACCCAGCGGTCGCATTTCCCACACTGCATCATCTTGCTCTCATAGTCATCATCATCGTAGCATTTGTCACAGAGAGGACAAAAATTTCCTGGAAACAAAATGGGATTTTATCAGAAGTTTGGATGCCAAACACATATTAAAGGCTGGGTGGTTATTTCCTGGTGTGCCAAGAAAGCAGCTCTGAACACCCCTCCTCGTAAGCTGCCAGCACAGTTCCATCTACTGTCACGAGGCTAAAAAAACAACTTTGAAAGACCACTGCCTACTCTAGAATTCCATGGCTGGGTGCCCATTTTTTGGGCGTGGTGAGACTAACAAAATACTATGTGCAAAAGCAAAATGAGAGGACAAAGATGACACACAGGCAAGAAATTAGGTGGAACAGTTAAGATTTTCTGTCCTGGGATTTCACCCCAGAATGTCCCTCTGAGGTTCAAAGGCATCATGTACAGCAATTAACACAAGGAACAACCACTTTACAACAGAAATTTGGTTGCTTTTAAGTCCAGAATTCTTTAAAATGTTTTTTCCTCAACTGCTACTTGAGACCCTGGCCTAACAGGTGTGTAATGATTCCTTTACGAGGCACAGTGCTTACATGCTGAGAGCCCCAAGCTCTGACAATAAAGCAGTGGTGACTTCGGTGAGCCACAGCACGATCTAAGATCCTGGCTTTGACAGGAACTGTTATGTGCTCTTTCAAGCTCGACCTTAACCAGCCTGCACTGCTGCCTGGCCTGTGCCAAGCTCAGCTGTCATGCTGGCCCTCTGCTCGCTCATACTGACACTGGCTGATTCAAAACTGAGCAGCTGAGGAGGCTCCTGCTGTAAAGACTCACAACTTCATGTACCTTTAGCAAAGAGTTTGGCACAATCATGACACAGGGAGAAGTCATGAGACCACTGCGCATCCCATCCTTTGCCTGGTGTTGTTGATCCACAGCTCTTGCAGCGAACACATTTGGTACATATCTGGAAAAAGAATGCATTTGGCAAGAGTTACTTGCTTTTATCCAGCAGTTGCTGTGCTTTCTATGCTAACAACGGATTTCGTAATTTTTACTGAGGACAGAGAACTTATCCAACAGAACAAGGAGTTTCAAATGCTGAAACTTTCACTAGAAGGAAGAGCACCCACTCCTTTTATGGTAAGATGGTGATAATGCAATAAGAAAAAACATTCAACCAAATTGCAGTATAGTTTTTATGTCCTTCATATTTGCACTGAAGAAAATACCACCAGAAACCAGCATATGTAGTTGTGGCACTTCTGATCTAAAATACAAAGTCTTATTTTAAAAGAAAACACCTACAAATTCCTAGCACCAAATACACTATTGGCACTTGTCTAGAACAAAAGCTTGACAGATGCAAATTAGGACATTAATCCAAATTGTCTCTCAACACCAATATCAACAGGTTTATTAAGAAGGGAAATATTTCCATTCTAAAGATCTTCTTCCCTTTTATGGGACTACAATCAAAAGACTTACTATGATCAGAGGACTTGCTACAACAAAAAAAAGGTGTAATCTCTTTAAAAATCCTGCTTGTTCAGGACATCTTATCAACCAGCCACCTCATTGTCTGTTTCCACATGTACCTTCCAATGCAACAGGCACCTTGCCTTGAAAAGCTGAGCTACTGCATCAGAGCAAATCACCTGCAGAGCTCTGGTGTATTATGATCAGTCAACAAATGAATTTCCCGAGAAAGAAA
Organism: Sclerurus mexicanus; assembly: GCA_013396755.1. Taxonomy (NCBI): domain Eukaryota; kingdom Metazoa; phylum Chordata; class Aves; order Passeriformes; family Furnariidae; genus Sclerurus; species Sclerurus mexicanus. Next base: position 150,316 of record VWZF01001613.1, on the reverse strand, counting down.
TTAAAATGCCTCACCCAAACTTTCTTTTTCTTGGTGGGTTTGGTTGGGTAGTTTGGGCCCAGGCACTCAGGGTGATAGCTGTTTCGGCACTTGTTACACTCCAGCAACTGCTACAAGAGTAAGGGGAAAAAGCATTGGAGCAGAGACCCTGCAAAGGGATGCAAAATCCAGGACATTTTCATTTTTCAATTGGATCCCTCATTTGGGGCATTAGAAAGAAACTGCAACAGAGCAACTTGAGATGCCTCCTCCCCAGTGGGGAGACTCTGCACCTCTCTGCTCCTGGCACGTGCTAGCTCGCCGAGCTCTGGAGCAAGAGGAGCTCTGGGACCAGTGGGGGCGTTGCCAGGTCTCCCAGAGGTTTTGGGGTACCTTGGTGGCCTGGTGCTGTCTCCCACACACGTGGCAGAACTTGCAGCGACGGCAGCACCAGTTCTCCAGCTGGTCCTCCTGGGGCCGCTCGCTCTCCTCCAGGCAGAACTTGTGGAAGGGCTCACAGCAGACCTGGCAATACACAAACTGCAAGGAGGGGGAGAGGCAGGTTTTAGCAAGGCAGAAGCTGCTCCGAGTTCCCAAGCAAACCCCCTCGTGCTCTGAACTACTTTGAATTCTGCTTTACAACTGACCAGAACAAGGATTTCTACCATAGTATTTTAGGAGTGAAACTGAGTGCATATTTCAGATAACCCAAATACAGACTGGACACCTCACCGCCACCGGGAGTCCGGTACTTGTTAACTAAGTGCTCTGAGCATTGACAAAGGCCTATAGGGCTCTTCAGGGTCTCCCTCCTTTGTTCCCTCCCCGTAACACAAGCCAACTGCAACAGAAGAACTACACACTTAGTGCAGAAAGTAGGGACATGAAGAGCAAAGAGAGTTTCTTCCTCCATCCAGCCCAGGTGGCCATTAGAAAGCTCTTCTAATTTCTCTGTACCCCCTACAAGGTTGGCAACACTGGAAAAACAATCACCCTCAGTGCAGGAACACCACGGGCTCACAGGGAACATGGGAATTGTCTTCTGCCTGGAGCACCCTGACCGAGCAGGGGATGGCTCCATGCCCCACTGGGCCTTCATGGACCTCAAGTGCACTGATGTCCACATCCAGAACTTAACCCCCTTTTCCCTAGTACTGTCTACTCACCAGAACCCAGCCTTTCCTAGAGCATCACCTTCCCAGGTCAGCTGGTCTGAAGATGCTCAGAAGGCACCTATCTACACCTGGAAATGCATTTAACACATCTCAATCCAGCTCCTCAGGCAGCACCAGAACCTTTCCAGTCACGTTTCTCTAACAGTTTGCAGCTCTTGGCAGGTATGGACACACCTGGGAAAGTCAATGCTGCCTAAAGCCCTTCTGCACCATTGGGCAGCCTTTCTTATTTCCAGTTAAGAGAGCAAAGCTCCTTTACATCAGACATGAGTTCCAAAATTTAGAGACATGGGTTCTTCACACCTAATACACCTCCAACGTAAGCTCTGAAGAAGTTTCTAAACTCATTTTAAATACCTTGCACTTGAGTATCTTGGGACAAATTCTAGCGAGGACAGATTTACATGTGTTATTTTAATTTCCCCTGGATTAAGGTAATTATAGTTTTTATTTATGTATTTTTGTAACAACACAGTGCTGTAACTAAGTCATCAACAGCAGAACGCAATGCTTTACCTCCACGTGTCCACTGCTGGCACAGAGAAAACACACCACCCTGGGAGTAATAGGTACCGAGGTGACGATGCCTAACCCACCCATCTCCCAAACATTCTCCACTTCACAGTCCTCCTGAAAGTACAAAAGGACACATCACCATGCAGAACAAGGCATATAACATCAGTACAAAGCGCTCACATGATTGCTGTTTTTTACATTCTGGGCCTGTGATTAAGATGTCTCAAACTGAAATCATTTAAAGGTCTACCTCAGTCTACTTTACAGTGTATTTTGAGAGTCACAGCTCGGCGCTCTTCCTACCGAGAGCGCTCAGTGGCCTGCTAGAGCCTTCCCTCTAGGGAAAGCAAACCTGAGGAACAAGACAACGTTTTTCACAATTGCACAATTATTACTAAAAGTGAAATTTCAGAAGAATTGTACTTTATTTAAGCTTCGTATTTGTATAAAACATTTATGAGATCTCGCTATAATCTCCAGTATCAACACTTAGAGAGGGACTAAAAAATTCTTAGGAAAGTATTAATTTTTATTATTATTTCAACAGTGTTGTTCAAAAAAAGTACATGATTTATCATTTTAAAACCCCAGATATACCCCAAATGTTGTGCATTACAAGTTACTAACATTTTCCCCAAATCTTGTTGGCTCAAGTTGTGGTAAGGTTTTAAAGTTCCATCTTAATGGAATAATTCTTCATAAACCTCAAATTCTTGCTCATCCTCACACATTGACAGTTAAGGTTTTAAAGCTTTAAGTGTCTCTTCATCCAGTATTCTAATTATAAGGAAAAAAAAGGCATAACAAACTTCTAAAAATCAACCGAATGACTTTTCATGAGGCTCCTATTTGCGGTTCCCTTGGAAAGGTACCAGACACACAAACTCAGCAGTCACTGCCAGCACTCTCAGGGGACTCTAGTTCCAGTGTCTAGAGCCAGGGAACATTCAAATACTTAAAACATTTTGTCCTCTACCTTGAAATCCACTCGGATTCTGTGGACTCCATCTGTAGGTGGCTTTTGCTTGGAACTGCTGCCGTTAGTCAGAGTGCTGAGCAAGTTCAGCGTGCTGCTCTCTGGCTTGCTTAGAGGAGGGGGCTTTTCCTGGTCAAGCAAAGGAGCCTGCATTAATCCCGACCCTGGACATCAGAACTTACCCAGCAGTTACATCCGATGCCGTAGATAATTCACAGACAGACAGACCCCCAAACCAGCACAGAATTAATGAGCGTGTCGAAGCTGTAGGGAAGTGACCATTCTGCAAACCATTCCCTAAGAGCATTCCTTATGCAATTACAGTTGTAATCCCATGTGCTGCATTTCCCTCTACCATCCTGCTGTTCTCTCCCATCAGGGCATGGGTTGGTCTTTTGCTGCAGTGGGGCAGCTCTGGGTGTAATCAGGCCCTGCACACTTCTCCCTCAGATTTACATAAAACAATTCTTTTTTTTCCTCCATAAAGGAGCTGTTTCTGAGGCAAAGGTAGTTCCACTTTTTATGGCTAGTCTCCACCCCCCAGTGCACAAGTCTTAGAAACCAAAATGACATCTAAACTGAATCTTAGGCATAGGCCATGTTTTTTGGTATCCATAAGAAAAAAACCTAGCATCTTTAAGAACCAAATTTAAAAAAAAAAAGTCTGCAAAGGGTTACACAATATGGTTCTACTTTCTAGACAGAGAGAAGTTCCAGGTGCTTGAAATTTTACTGACTGTACAAAAAACAGTATTCACCTTTTCTTTTGGTTTCTGTTTCACAGGGAAAGTTGGACGGGGAGCAATTTTTTTCTGTTTGCTTTGTTCTGTGCCTAGGAAGGGGGGGAAAAATTATGAGTATTTCAAGTAACTAACAGCCACCTGTAGAGAAGAAAAGGGAAAAAAATCAGCTGGGTAACACGCGATGAGTTCTAGACTAGAACTTTTCCACCCTCTTCTGTGGCTGCACCTCACCAACTATGAGCAGTCTCCTTGAGGCATGACTAGAAGAGTTTGCTCTGCTAACAGTCTGGAGCACTGTGGGTGCAAAGCCACAGAAATCCCAGAACTGCCTGGCTGGTCACTGTTCATGCTGCTCTGCACTACATGCAATAGTGGACTATGCTTTTTTAGTAAAAGATTGCATCCTCCTGGTTCCACATTCATACTGGGAAGACTTAATAATACTGAAAACATGCTTCAAGACTGCCACAGCTAAATGGCTCAGTCCCAACCAGGATGGTCATCTTTCTCCCCGCCCCAACATACACTGTGGTTCAATAAAAAGGACGCCAGTTCTAAGCAAAATTTCCAAAATAATCTGCTGAAGTTTCACCACACCATAAAGCATTTATCATACTTAAAACCCAACAGCTTTTACTGGTATTGTTACTTGACATGACTCAAACACATTGAGGGTAAATAGTCCCATTTACCTATTTCTGGCTGGGGAGTCTGCTTTTTCTTGGGCTCAGAAGTGCTAAGTTTAGGTGCTTCTTTTTTCAAAGGTCCTGAGCTCGGTGGCTGAGAAGGAGGGACCTGGACTGGCTGGGATGTCTGTTTGCCAGCCTTTCTGGTACCAGATCCAGGGACCTGTTTGGGCTCCGACACAGGAACAGAGGAATTCCCATCCTCATGCTTTTCCTCGACAGGCTTACGGGCAGGCTCACTGCTCTTCTTCCCAGCACTCTCTTCTCTTGGTGCAACAGCCTGAGGAGTTTGTTTCTGTCCAGAGTCCAACTGGTTTTTTCCAGAATGGCTTTCTTTCTTCTCATTTGTCTTCGATTTCTTCTCTTTCTTTTTTGCAGCTAGGAAGAAGAAGCACAGATAAAGTAACACAGACAAAATGGTGTGACTTCAAATGATTTGTTGCTTTTTTGAAACGAGGATACAGACACTTTGATTCAGAATTTTGTCGTTCTGTCCTATGAAAGAAAAAAATGTACTCAAAAAATAAACTCCTGCACTTGGGTTGTGCTTTCAATCTGTGTGGTCATACCTTGGACCCTTATTCTGAGACAGCAGTAAGCAACACCCTCCTGCAGTAACACAGATTCAGAGCTGAGAGCAGACTTTGCGAAGAAGGAAAGAAAAGGAAGCAAAACTACCAGTCCAGTGCTGAGAGACACTAGGGAGTACAAATGCTGTCAGCACCCACATCTCTCCTGCCCCTTTCAGCTGTCACCAGCAGGGCAGGCAGATTGGCTCCCTGCAGAATAACCTTTATAAGCTCCGTGTGGCCACAATGACAGTACAGAGAGTAAAACTTAGGAAATGAAAACTTTTCTTGTGCTTTTAGCCTACCTTTAGCTTGCTTCTGGAGATAAGCTTTTGAAGGCATCCACTGTAGATTCTGACATTTCCTCATTCTGAAAAGAAAGAATATGTCATGAAATTAGAAGAAAGATGCAGACATTAAGAGGGCAGTCTGTACACAACATGAAGAATTCACACTGTTTGCAGTCCCCTGCTTTGATCCAGCCTCAGCCCAAGCCAAGCTCACTCCAAGCCTGTGCTAAAGGGCAGATCAGCTGGTCCTGGCTGGGAGCGTGGGTACACTTATGTCAGTCAGCACAGGGATTAGCTGAACAGTTTCTCAGACACACTTACTTGCAGCACTGCTTCTTTATATTGCGCCCACCAAACTTGGGTTTGTCCAGACAGTTGGTGCAGACACCACAGTCCTCTGGAACTTGACAGCCCGAACACTGCCCACAGCGCCTGGAGCGCCGGCCCTTCTTCACCGGAGGTTCTTGCTGTGCCTTGTTTCTGGTAACCGGCTTGATGGGCTTGATAGGTGGAGCAAGAGGTTCAGCCTCTTCTGAGCCAGCTATCGATGACTTATCTACCAAAAGAACATGTCTGATGTCAAAGAATGTTTCAGGAGTGTCTAATTTAGTCCGTTGAAGACTAAATTCATGTGCAAAGCCACACAGGTGCACATGAGTACACGTATGTACAAGTGTATATGCATACACAATCCCTCTGCAGAGCACAAGTTTGGTGCAGAACACATGCATTTTACACAATTCCCAGTGGCTGAAAGGATTAACCCTCTTTGAGTGGCACTGTAATGGAGAGCCCAGAGCTCTTTAACATACTTTCCCTTGATAATCACTTGAAGTCCTCATTGTAAGCAGTCAACAGAAGCTGACAGTGTATGGACCCACAGAAAGAAATCCTAACTCACCATCATTCCCCATGGAAGACAGTATCTTCTCCCGCTCTTCCCACGGTAAGGCACTCAGAGTGGGCATGTCATCAGGAAACACTGCTCGCTTGCGACCCAGCGCAACAGCTGCTCTCCTGCAAACATGTTTTATTCGTGGTCCTCGGACTGACGTTTCTGATGAATCGCTCTCTTGCCCCTAGATTTCAGAACATGAGAATGGACAGTATTCCTAAGAAAGGTATCGAAACGAGGCTGAGAAACACGCAATGGAAACTTCTAGGCAGAGATAAATTATATCATGATAAAAACAGAGATTCAGCCTTCTAAGCCTCAGTTATCCAAGAGAGGATAAATGCAAGAGAACAAGAGGTTTTACTCAGTTGGAATTACAAGGTAAGTTTCTGCCCACTCCTGGAAAGCCAACTTGCTCATGCAGCCATGTTATCAAGGCACTGACATCACAAATATCAGAGTCCACTGGAACTGGACCGGCACTCTGTGCTGACTGATCCAGTAGAAGCCAAAAATAAATGAGGCTGTTTCAGAGCCTTGCAGCTGCTGGTGTTTCAGATGAGGGGCTTCTGCTTATTGAAGTGCTAAACAAATGGAGCATTTTAGTGCAATTTACTAAGTTTCGATCACAAAATTCTGGAATATCTCCCACTAAAAGAACTGCCCTAAACAGGCAACTGTGAGGGCCTGGGCTTCTGCTACATCAGGCCAGACATACAGACGCAAATGCAGGAAAAGTTTAAACAAAAAGTTTAAAAGTTTATCTCATCTCCCTTTCTGGCAGGTAAAGAAGACTGCAGAAAAGGGTGGTTTTGGCATGTGGGAGACAGAAAAAAGGAAAGTGGTAGGAAGCAGTCCCCAAATCAGATGCAAAATCCCAATGGATCTTCCTCCCTCCCAGATCACTGTGCAAAGTTAAAAACCAGAGAGAGACACTAAGGAACAACTTTCTCTTCAGAAGCCAGCCTTACACTCAAGGAGGGTCCACAAGAAACCTCAAGGGCAAGACAGACACTGCGTTTTGCTGGAACTGTGCTTTTCAGAGCGAGTACTACACTACTCTAGATGATCACTTTGCTTAGATTTATTCAGAGAAACCCAATAAGCAGCCATGCCATACTGGTCTCTAAAACACACGCAGCTCCCCCCTGAGCTGACTACACAGCAGCTCCCTCTTCCCCTCAGCTTCTGCCCAGGGCTCCTTGTTTTCATATCGTTTGCCATCTGTTGCACTAACAGCTGCTTAGCTTGGCACGTTAATTCTTCACGCTCAGGATACAAAAGCTACTTGTGACTTTCAGCACAAGTTCAAAGTAAGATGCACTCTAGCAAAAAACTCAACTTGGAAAATGGAATACCTGTGCTTTTGGTTGATCTGCTTGTTTTAGGGACTTGCTCTTCTCAATCTTGTACAGCTGGGCTTTTGCCTTTTTCAGAAGACTGGCCACCCTCTTGTCAGTCATTGGCAGTTTGTCTGCTTGAGCCAACATAGAGCTGATAGAGGAAGCGGAATGTTTAACAGTACTTGACGAAGGAGCAGAAAGACGCAGGGCTTTTTCCTTCTCCAAAGATGGCACAGTGGGGCTGAGGTCCAGGTCTGATTTGTCTAACCCCCCTCTACCTTTCTTGGACGTTTTGGTTTTGACAGCTGCTGTATCTACCAGAGCAGCAGTGGAAACATCTGCTGCAGGATCGACTACTGTAGACTTCTTCCGCCCGGCAGTTTTTTTGGCAGATGATGATGGTGCAACGTCTTCACTGACAACTTTTTCTTTGGGCATTTTACCTACAGGAAACAAAGCAGAGCTACTCTGAATTTCTGATCCTTTTCTCCTTTTCTCTTTCCTTGACTCCCGTTTGTTCTCCTTTTCTCTCTCTCTGTCTTTCTCTCTGTTCTTGTCCTTCTCCAGGCTTTTGTCAGCATCTTTATCTTTGGAGAGTTCCTCTGCTGCCCTTTCCTTGCTTCTGCCTCTCTCTGTCTGGGGACTCGATGTGAACCAAGGGAAGAGAGGAGTAGGGCTACTAGATGAGAAAGGCTCTGCTGGAGTGCTCGTCTGCTTCCTCGGTCTCTGGCTTCTTTCTGCCGATTCCCCAGACTGCGACAGGGAATGGGAGGGAAAAGTAAAAGTTGAATTTAAGGCACTAGTGGCGAGAGAACTAACTGAAATGCTAGTTAATGAGGAAGAGACAGAAGACTGTGGGGTGAGAGTTGTCAGGTCAGAGGTACTAAGCCTCCCGCTCCTCGTCCTCATGGAGTGTGATGGAGATCTGGGTTCTGATCGGATGGGGCTGAACGCTTTCCTCTTCCGTCTCCGAGAGGACACGCCTGCAGCAGAGGTCCCTGTAGCGGCACGACCCACTGATGAGGGCAGAGTTACAGACTCGAAGATCCGGGAGTGAGCCTCGCTCGGTGTGAACCGGGGAGCTCGCAGTAGAGGACTTCTCTTGGGCATATCAAACCTGGCTCCAGAATGAAGCGAAAACAGACGTGTGGGAGCTGTCGCACCTGGTGTTGAGAAGCCAGACGCAAAGCCAACGTCCTCCGGCGTCAGTGGCGGGGGTCTGAAGTTATCAAATATCGGTTTGCGAATAAGACCCTCTTTGGCATATTTTGCTGATGAGAAGTACTGTGGCTCTGACCTGGAATGTTTCAGGGAGGTCCACCTGAACGTCGGCTCTCGCAGAATCGACTTTCGTTTCTCTTGCATCGGTGCAGCAGAAGAGGGAAGAAAGGGTGAGGCCAGCGGTATGGTCGGAGGCATAAGCCAAGGGGTATGGTCCGAGATGCTGGAAGCAGGCTGCAGTGGTGGGGGGGGAGTGAGCAAAGGGGGAGGAGGAGAGGAGGAGGACTGCTGCTGCGGCACGCTTGGTAAGGCTGACAGCTTTTTTGCAGTCCTCTGGCCAAAACTTCTTTCTGTTATTGAAAATCTTCTGTTTCTCCTATCACCGTTATCATTTTCAGGGGACTGAGAAACAGGCAGTGGAGTGTGAACTTCTGGAGTATTGCTTCGCTCCTCAGAAAGCGCCTGCATCTCCTCAGAAGCCTGGGAGTCTGTAGATGTATCCACACTGGGGCTGCTGGACCGTGAGGAGTCTGAAGACATCTGAGACGAATGCTGAGAAGCAGCGCTGGACTTTTCACTGGAGCCACAAGATGTAGCACTGAACCTGCTGTTTGGTGTGGATTCTAGTCTGGATATTTTAATAGGAGGATCGTAGTCCTCATCCTCAATAAACCGTTTGGGTGTTTTGATAATTCGCGAAGAGATCGCACTCACAACTGGCATGATGAACTGTCGGATATTTTTGAGCTGGGTTCTCCCCTTCCTGCCCTGCAGTTTGGCTGCTTCTTTCTCAATCTTTTTTTGTGCTCCCTTTTTAGCCCTCTGCAAGAGTTGCTTGGCAATTGTAGCATCCGTCCTTTTGGTGGAAGGTATAATCCTGACGGGCTTAATCCTGCGCGGACTCTGTCTGACAGCGGTCTTCTCTTCCTTTGTGAGAGGCGGCGTGCCATCCTTTTCTTTGCGAATCCTCTGAGGCTTCTCCAGCTGTGAGTTTATGACTAAAGTTGAGGAAGTCTTTAAACGTTCAGAGGATGGTGGCCTGCCTCTCCTGCGCACAATCTGAACGCTCTTTCTCCCAATCTGAAGTTTTGCCCCAGGCTTAAACTTAGATTTCAGTGGGGAGAGCTTACTAGTTCTTAATTTCTTGATTTTAGTTGCTTGCTGAAATGTAGTGGATGGTGACCTTTTGATTTTTTTCAGACTCTCTTTTTCTTCTTTGCTGCCCTTCGGAATGTCTGATGTGTCCTTCTCTTGTGACAATTTGAACTTCACACTTGTAAGTGTTGGAGGTCTTCCTCGTCTTTTTTCCCTACTCTTTGACTCCTTCTTCCTTACTTTCTCCATGGATGTGGTTTCAGACTTGCTCAAAGGGGAACACACCGATGAAGAGTCTGACAGTACAGCTGAACTTCGGTCAGAACTGCTCCGGGGCCTCCCACGAGGTTTTCGTGGACTAGATTTAACTGAGAGGGAAGTAAAGAATGCAGAGAACATATTAAATTTCTCTGAGTGCAGGATCAGCATTACCCAGTACACAAGTATTTACTCAATATCAGTGACACTGCCCATACAAGTTGCCAAAACATTTCAGATAATCAACAAATAAAAACACAATTTTATCACTATACGTAGAGAGTAGCTTCCCAACAAACCTCTTCTCCCACATAAGATATCATGGAGATAACTTTTTTAAAATGCAAGCTTGCCTTTTCCCAACAGTTACATATGCAATGGCACAAACCCAGTACCAGCCTCATGTTGGGAGGGGGCAATAACTCTCAAGGGCACATGTCACCTTTTAAACACATGAAAAGATTTTTTTTAAGCAGATCACAGCTAAAAAAATCCTTCTCTAGCACAAGTCAAACCTCTGACATGGGGTTTCAGATACTGGTTTCATCAGTATAACTCTTTTACTCAAAGTTTCCCTGTTCCTTTCCAGATTAGACATGCAGATTCCAAAATCAACTGCGCTGAATCCAAAGACTGGAGTGGCTTTTATGGTGGATGATATTTGATGGAATAGGAGAGGCACAGCAAAGCTATCACAAAGGAAAACAGAAAGTCAACACCCAATCCTGCAACTTGAACTTACCTGTGGGGGACCTGGTGGGACTTCGTACTTTGACCTCTTCATCTGAACCAAAACCTAAAAACTGTTCATCCTGCAATGAGAAAGCGGATGGAAGTTTGAGGACGTAGATAATAACATTACAAAGAACTGCCCTGTGATCAAAGCACAAAAGGATTCTAGAGGATTTTCCTTCCCCAAAGAAGATACTGGCATTTGTTCTTCTAACAAACAATTGCTACAAAGGAAACACAACTTTTATATACACATACACAGCAGCTACAGTTTACAGCTATGGAACAATCAAAAAGAGTTGTGGTGAAACAAAGGATAAATATATACAGAAAAAACCCTTAATGCATGAAATCTGCTGCTCATATGAAATCACAAAGCTCTGTTCCTGTAAGCCATTATTCAAACCACTCTAAAGACATACTCCAGCAAAAGGTGTTTATTATTCTAGTACAGACATAGCCCAACTTCCTGCAAACTCATGCAAATCCTCTCTTTGTACTTCACTTCAGACTTGGTCTTTAGGAGAGATGAACACATGACTTATGCTGTGAAGCTCTTCCCTCTTACAGAGGCATGAGGTTAAAGGCTCCCTGTCCACACTGCAGCAGGTGTGTCAGGGAGCCTACGTGTCAGTCCCATTCATCTGTCACCCAAATGCATGGTGACACCTTTATGTCTGTATATAGTTACACCCTTCCTAATCCATTTTTACCTCATGTATTTATGTTGGCCAGTCTTAACTCTCCTATGAACTTTGAAAACAGAGATGTCACCTGTTGCTTTTCCCTTCAAAGCACTGTGTACGCTGAGCTTTGAGAAGTGCAAGCACTGTGAGAACAGTATCCTGGAAGTGAAAAGGGGCAACACTGTGAAAGGTGGAGGTGAGCTGTGCAAAGAAGTATCAGTGTTCCCTTATGTTCTGCCTCCTAATTTCTACATGGAATTCCTACTTCACCTAGGACAGACCACGAAGGGCATCTCAGTTACTGAAACCACAGTCTGGTTTTAAAGGAATCGAACCACACACGCTGAGACCCACACCTGTGTCTGTAGGAGCATTGTGATTTGATGGAAAGCAGCAACGCGTTAGACCAAATTATTTCTCAAAATCATCTGCCTGGTTTCTGTCTAATGAGCTCCAGTATAAACAATTAAAATACCGTAAGTGTTCTGACCAGGCAACCATCCAGGTCCTCAATGCAGATAACTCTGGCCAGTCAAATACAACAAATACAATTCCCCTGGGCTACAGTTAATCACTGTAAGCCACCGCCAGCAAACGCTGCAGGAGGAGGGGACAGCCCTGCCCCTCCTCACACCCCTGCTGCCTATCTGCTCTTTGCACTTGCAGCAGTGATGCCAAGGAAACCGGAAAAAAAGCAACGATAAAGCAAATAAGAAGAAACAAAACGATGCCAAGAGGCATCGCTTCTGCCCGAGGCACCTTGCATCACGCAGCACCCCTGAAGGCCATTCCCGGGAAGGGAGAAGCTACGGCTTCCCAACTTCCACCCTGCAGCAGGAGCTGCCCGCTCGCAGCACTGCGGATCAGCGGCCAGTCACGCCTGCCTGCCGCTCCCGAGCACGTGGGCTCGCTGCAGGATGTAAACACTGCTGGGCTGGGCTGGGCTGGGCTGTGTTCTGCTGGGCTGTGCTGCCTGCGTGGGTGCAGGCGGGGAAAGGGTCCCCAGCCCCGACAAAGGGACAGGCTGCCAGCGGAGACGGGTGCACCGAGAAGGAACGCAGAGGAATAACAAGCACCTAAGGACAGCGGGGTTTGGAAAGGCAGAGGGAACAGACGCTCGCTCAGCATAATTTCCTGACTTGCACCACCCTCCAAGTTCTGTGGCTGCTATGGATCTGGTCTTCATTTTGTTATTCTGGGTCCTTATTTTTAGTCATTATTTTATCTATGACTTCCAAATTAGTACTTGCCATATTTTTGATAATTGCCTGTCATAATCTGTGGGTGAGAACTTGCATTATTTCCAAACCGAGCTCTGTTACCTTACTTTTCCCATTCTGGCTTTGGCCTGATAGTCTGGGAATGGCCATTTTTGCCCTGTTTCCTACCAAGAAGTCACCAGAAGTGTCTACAGCAAAAAGGCTCCCTCCACAAAAAGATTCCTACAACCACTAGCAGCATGACTAACACATTACTTGTGTTTGCTTGTTTGGTGATACTCATGAGCGTATTGATGAACTCAAAGTGGTCACTGTCACTAACTGAGAAGGCAGCCCTGGGACCTGTCGGAGAGCAAGAAAGCCACTAAGTACCACTACATATCTGCCAGGCTAAACCATCCAGTTGGCCATCACACATCAAAATGCAGCTTTGAGGCAAAGGGGCAGGAACAGCTTCCCTCCGGTTTTTCAGAAGTGACTATAAAGCATGACAGATGGAGAGTGATTAAAAACCATAATGATTTCGAACATGACCTCATTTACCTGAAAAAGAATAATGCAACGTAAAAAAGGTCACTCACGATTATAAATAAAAGGACAAGGGAAGGCTTGCCTCGTGCAAGACATGAAGCCTAACAAGGCACACACAGGACAATCTCTCAGGGCAGCAGAGCTTCCATGTACATCTCTGACTCAAACATTACTCTATCCCACCTGGGTTCAACCTCAGAGTTGTGAGCTTGCAAGCAAATGTCTGTCACAGTGCTCTTAAGCAAAACTACTTTTCAAAGAATTTCCAAGTAAAGATCTTGGAGGAAGATCCACCTTTAAAGAAACTACCCTGCAGGTTCCGACTGAAGTTCCCATCTCTGTCTGAGGAATAACAGTATAACCTATATGGCTGTGGATCTGTGAAGTTGCAGGGGACTGTAGCCAGCACTAAACCAGCAATGCAGCTGCTCCAATCAGTACCTAAAAAGGTTTATTTAATTTTACAACAGATTCCCCTGACCAATGATATACCTTTTTTCCCATTCTCCATCCTGGTTTTGGCCCAAATTAGACAGTACCTCACCTCCTCGTAAAGGGATAAGCTATTTTTAGAAGCTCATTCAGATGCCTGCTTAGTAACTACAGCACAGTATCTACCAGACTCCTCTGCTTTCAGCAGCGTAAACACCCTTGGAGGTTGGCAATTAGAGACAAACACTGGGTGCACTCTGTGCTGGTGGTGGGAACAGAGTGGAGTCATCTGGGATTTCAGGGAGATGCTTCCCAAGCCACAGCTTGTGATGCAACTTCAATAGTAAGAAGTAGAGCACTTGGGGTGACCATTATGCATAGACTCAGATGAGGGTCCACTCATCCTTTCATTGTTTAATTCAGTGAAAGCTCTGACTGGGAGTGATGCACAGACTTTATTGGGGTTTTGCCTTGGAGCTGCACCAATCTACAGAGCACATCCCAAGAGCACAGGAGAGCTCCTGGCTGAGTCACCTCCATGTGACAACCCCCAAACTACAACGCTGCAGCTGTACCTTTGGGAATTACCCATGGCAATACAACTGTGAGCAGGATTGCAGCTTCCAGAGTCCCTTGGATGACACCTAATTTTAAAATTTGAAAATGCAGAGTGTGCCTGTTCTGACAGTACTACAGAGCATACAGATCTGTCTTGCCAGCTTGCTAGAAGGAAAATGAGGTACCCAGTGTTAGGAAGTAACAGTACAGTAAGTCTCTCACTCTCCGGTCAAGTTGCAAGCAGCAGACCAGACTAACTTACACCACCAGCCCACTAACAACACAAGTGGTCCCTGCTTTCCACAGAATCCTGGTTCCATTCTGGATGAGAAATTCTGAATTACACTTTCCACTCTGAACACAGAGGAATGCCTATTAGAGCACCTGAAACACTCTCATCCTGGTCACAACGGGCTTTCAATAATACCACTTCCAAGGAAGAGGGTCAGTCAAACCATTACCTACAAAGATTCAGATGGCGAGAGAAAAGCTCTAGAGCTGCTGTACTGATGCATGAAAAAAGCCTTCTGTAGTGGCAAACTCATCTTTCACTCCTAAAGAAATGTATTTCCTAAAGAAATGTTATTAAAGTCAAACCATGCTTCAGCTCAGCTCAGCTCAGGGGAAATAGTTAACCCCTCTCTGGAATTTTGTGCTATCCCTGAGAAGTAAAGAACCACTGACTCAAGGAGTTACCCAGTTTCTTCCCTTATTTTCTCCAAGGTGGTCCTGTAAAACCTGAAGTTCTGTGCTCAGATGCCACCACAGAAGCAGGTGGTGAAACACTGTTTCAACTCTGTCCCGGGAGCTTTCCAGCTGAAGGAAGCACAATGTCCGAAAGTCCCCATAACAATCTGGTCAGTGCATTGCTGCTGCTGTGAAACTGCCCTACCTGCCAGTGGGACCAGCCACACCACCTTCCACTTCAAAACAGCTTCCCAAATTCCTAACAGACTTCCCAAAAGTGCTCCTCTGAGGGTCTGGAGCACTGTGCAACGCTGACCAAACCACAGAAATGGGAACATCACCAGGATGCTTAAAACATACTCCAAAATTCACCTTGTAGAACATTATGCCTATGTAACAGTACCATTACCACGGGCACCACCATCACCACCACATCCCGCTGCCAATCTTGGGCATCTGCAACTTTCAGCCAATGCAAATTTCACTTCAGAGATGGGCAGGGAGCTCTGAACTGACAGGCAGACCAGATATTTAACAACTGTGTTTATGAATCAAGAAAACACAACCAAACTTTCCTTATTCCTACAGTGCCACTCACACTGAGCTGAAGGGCCAATCCACAGTACAAACTGCTGTTCAAGCAGTTACAGCTTCACTGTGCAAAAAGTCCCGCTGCCAACTCTTGAGGTGCTAAAATCAAGTATCAAAACGTCACCCCTTCAACAAGAGCCAGTTTCGAGATAACTCAGCACAACACTGAGCTACAGCAGGCGGCGAGGGCTTGCACAAAGTGACTTGCACCTAGGGAGAATGCCCTGACACCTCAGAATACTTGTTCTGGACTTCAGTGTTTTCCCTGAATCAAACTTTGATGGTAATGCCCAAACTCAACAGATGCCTACAAAAGTGTGAACAGGAATGAGGTTAAAAAAAAAAAAAAAAGCGCACAGACCAAGAGTGGTACATAAAAAGATAACACAGCTCATTCCCCTGATCGCCACCGCCTCCTAACCTAAAGCAATTGCTCAGTTTATTCCCAATGCAGAATGCCAGCTCAGTTGAAGACTGTAACTGGCTTGGTGCAGGGAAGACCCTCAACCTTGTGGAAGAGAACAGTGTGAGCACCAGGCAGTTACTGAGAGGACACAGTGAGCCCTACTGCAAAAGGGTCTTCTGGAAGCCCCCTTGTAGCAGAACATCTTCCCCCAGAGTGGGTACCACACGGGTTCCCAAACCACACACAGCTGCCCTGTCCTCTACAGAGACCATGGGTGGCACCCACATGCTGACCTCCTACATGTGCCAGAGCTCTTTTCACAGCCCCACTCCTACCCCATGGGGAACTTGGAGCACAGGACAGAAAAGCTTGAGTTACAGCTTCTGGTGACTGGCAGCAGCTGTGTATTCTTTGCTAGGACTACAACGAGTGCAGAGTAAGTCACAGCCCAGGAGAACTAGGTCCTTCGATGCAAAAAAGCTTTGTTTCTTGAGCACCACCAAAGAAAAGGAAACAACTGAGTGAATTAATTCAGTCTGAATGAGAGGATCCACTCTCCGAGGATGCTCAAGAGCACCAGCACACGCTGCAAATCCAGAGTGAGGGAAAACACCCAGGGTCTGTCCCTGCCCAGCTCACAAGGGGTCAGGTAAAGCTCAACCAACAGCCACCAAGCCACAGGGTGATGTTTATCATTATTTTCCACTGTATGCAATGTTGTTGCAAGTTTTTAGCAGCTAAGTAGAAAAGCGATGCAAGAAGTAGAGTTGTTAAGATCCAGAAGACCCTGTACTCATCAACTGCCACACCTAGAATGCACTCAAGCTATTTTATTTTAATGCAAAAATGCCCTAAAGGCCAAACTCACAAAGATATCTCAAAGATGTTTTGGAGCTGTTTTGAAATGCAAAAATATACTTTGAGACAATTGGAATTAAACAAACAAACCACAGACCAATGTCATCTTAGGAAAAAAAAAAGAAAATAGAAAAAAAAACAAAAAGGAAAAAAAACCCCAGAGCAACTTGCCTCCCCCCACACGAAAACCTCCCGGGTTGTTAACTCTGTGGTCAGCTTGGTTAGCCAGATCTCAGTCATTTCTGCCCCTGAACTAGCACTGGTGAGATATTAACTGCTTTCCAGAGGACACGGTGAATTCCACTGAGCCATGTCTACTGCAGACAGCAAAATGCACAAGTATCCCAAAGCACAGCCCCTGAGGTGCCGGTGTTAATGAGAGGGCAGTGCGAGTCACACCCCAGAGTCTGTGCAGGTGAGGGTAGGAGCGATCCCACGCTCAGCTCTGCCCTGCAAACACAGCCCTGCTCCTCCCGCACCGCGGGAGCTGCTGCTCTGCAGCCCAGGAATTCCTCCAGCTCAGCCGCGAGCCACGAGCTCCACTTCACGGCACCCAGCAGAACACGCCAAAACGAAGCAGGAAAGATACAGGAAAACCGTGTTTTCATGTGTGTTTTAATAAACTCTGCTCCGGCCAGCGATGGGAAAGGAAAGCAACTGCCCTTTAAATGGGCAAAATACAGACAAAGATACGCTCACCCACCCTGCAGCTGACAGCCTGCCTGGAGAAGAAGAGACAGAACTGGCCCTTCAAGAATCCATAAAGCCCTCCTGCTACAAAGGACCCAGGGAATTCTCTTGCCGGCGCAAGGACGATGCAAAACAAGAACTGGGGGAAAGGAACGCTGCAGCTCGTAGTAAGTAACACACCCCCATCATGTCTTCCCTGTTCTATCAATAGGTGGGTTGTTGTCAGACTCCCGCTCCGGCTGCCTTAGAAAGGCTTAAAAAAAATATAAAAACGAAGGCAGGAAGAAGAGCAACTCAAATTTAAAAAAAAAGAAAACGAAAAAAAAAGGCAAAAAAGAAGAGCCAGCGCTCCGTGTGCCTCGCACCGGCCCCGGGCTCCGCCTGGGCATCCACGGCGGCGAAAGGGAGGAGGAGGAAGAGGAGGAGGAAGAGGAGGAGGAGAGCCGGTGCGCGGCACCCCCGGCCGGGCCCGCAGGAGGGGCTGACAGCGCGGCGCCCCCGAGCATCCCCGGGGTTGGGAGAGCCCCGGGAGCCGCCGAGCTCCGCCACCCATCCATCCATCCATCCATCCATCCATCCATCCATCCATCCATCCACCCATCCATCCACCCACCCTACCTCGGTGCTGCCGGCGGCGGGGCGCGCTCCGCATCCCCATCCCATCCCGCCCCGCCGCGGGCGCGGGAGCGGCGGATAATG
>VWZF01001613.1:119198-131766 GCA_013396755.1 Sclerurus mexicanus | reverse complement strand
CCGGGCCGCGCCCCGCGCCCTGCATATCGCCTCGCCGGCCCGCGGAGGCGCTGCATAACGAAGGCCGCCATGCAGGTTGCGGGGCTCCGCCATCGAGCCGCCCGGGCACTTGAATAACGCANCGGTGGCACCGGGCTGGCGGCCCCCTCCGGCACGGCCCGGCCCGCTGTAGTCCCTGGAAACGGCGCTGCAAACACACGGATCGGGTGTGAGACCCTCCGCTTGGGAACGTGAAATGCCCATTTGCCCTGGAAGCTGAGGGCAGGGAGCCTGTTTGTNAGGGGCTCCGCCTGCGCCCTGCATAGCGCCGGGCCGTATGCGGGGCGCGGGGCGCGGCCCCGGGCCCGGCATGGCGCNGCTGTTTGTGCCTGGCACGGAGAAGCTCCTGGAGCCCTTTGGGGTCACTCGTGGTGGGGCTTTCCCCCAGGACTTCAAGGTGGGAGAACTACAATTAGACGGTTTCTGCCTCTGGAGGGAGTGTGAAAGGGACAAGGATCATTTCCCAGGTCTCCCATGCTTTGCTGGAGGAGTTTGATCCGATCCTGGCACCAAGTGTTTGCCAGCCCAGTGCCAGGCTGAGCTGCAGCCCAGAGTGCCCACCAGCTGCTGCCCCTGGAGGGGCACACACAGGCAGGATCAGGCAGCCAGACCAGGCAGCCTTGCTCACAGCGATGTTCTCTCGAGTCCAGAACCGTTCCAGTCAAGCTCACACGTTAAATCCCATGTGTGATATGTTTCTCCTTAGGGAACACGCACTGCAGGCTCCCAGGGAAGGGCCCAGCTTGTTTCCCTTGTTGGTCTGTACCTGCTGGGCAAGGGGTTTGTGATGATGGGAGCAAAGAGCTCCCGCAGAGGGGCAGTTTTGGGGGGCATTGTTCACCCCCACTCAGCCAGGGGATGTGGCTGCAGCCCTGGGCAGGTTTGCCAGGGCTCTTCGGGAGAAAGACTCATCTCCTCCTCAGGGAGGGAGCCATCCCTGGCACAGGGAGGAACAGGAGCACCCAGCAGGAATAAAAGAGCCTCTCCACGGCTGCTGCTGTTGGGCTGTGCCAGGCAGTAATAGTGCCCTGGCCAGGCTGGTGGGAGAAGCAAGTGCTGGACCAAGGCTGGGCAGGGGGCTGGAAGCACAGATCCTGATGCTGCTGCTGTTGCAGACTCCCCCATGAAAGCTGGAGTTCCCTGAACCTCAGTTTTCCCACCTATGGTGTAGAGGTGACCTATGACCAGTTGTGACCCAGAGCTGGGTCAGGAACCCTTCTTAATAATAAAAAAACAAAGGAAAAATGTTTTCCATTGATGGTGACTCCTACAAATTATTTCCTGAAACGTGGAACAGCGCAGGTGACTCACCAGGCTTTGCACAGACCTCTACAAGAGCTGGCTGACAATAAGCAAGGTGGTGGAACCCTGGGCAGCTCAACCTCTGGCCAATGGGGACCTGAGGTAACACATGCAGCAAAGCTCTGCCTATCTTCTCAGGCTTCCACTTCACCAGTCAGACCCCAGACCAGCAGAGCTGCCTGTAACCATGCTACATTCCCTCTGGAATAAGCCACAGAGATTGCTTTTGATAGCTAAAAAGTACTGGCATTTCTCCTTGGTTCCCACTAGCTGATGGGAAGTGCATTCAGGAACAAATGGAACATTTTCCTTTGCACTCTCCATTTGGATTTGGGGCTCTCAGGCCTGCCCCAGTGCCACAGCCGGGGCATAGTGGGTGCCCCAGAGCTGTGGTGACCAACAGTGGTGTCGCCAAGGCAGCTCTGGTGCCCTTGGGACCCACCCTCAGGCCCCTCTGAGGAGCCATGCCCCCACCCCTGGCCTAGGGACAGGGGGACACCTGTCAGGGTGGCAGACACGGACCACGACAGCTCAACATGGGCTCCTGTTTTTATTGTGGCAGACCCGGTGACAGGCCCGGCACCGTGGCGCTGGTGGCACCACCGAGGGGGGTGTTCACACGTTGTACCCGATGATGCCACCCTTGCCGATGATCTCCCCGATGTAAAACCACATCAGCACCTCCGTGGCCACCAGGCCGTTCCTCAGGGCCTCCTGAAAGCAAAAGGGCACTGGTTACCTCCCAGACTCCCATGCCAGCCACACCCTCCAGCAGGGCTGTGACTTCAGCAGTTCTCAAGGCAAAAACCCAGGAGGGGAGCAGAATGTTTGCCATGTTCAGCCACCCCTTAACAACGCCAGGTCACAGAGATCTTCTACAACATCCAGGACAGTGTCAGCTGTCCTTTGTAGCTTTCCACAGCCCTTTGAAGGATCAGAGGCCACACACATGGGAAGCACGTTAAATTCGAGGGCAGCCGATGACATGACTGATCCAGGGGCCTGGGCTGATGCCCTTTCCTGGGACAGATAATGAGGGTCTGAGGAGGACAAGCACATCCTGGTCCAGGCAGGGAAGAGTCAAGGCAAAGCCAATAAAATAAACCACTTTAAACTCTCGGCCACTGAATTCCTTCAGCTTCAGCTGTCATTGATAGCAGCTCCATTGCTCCCCAGGCCGCTTCCAGGGCGGCTGCGGGGGCTCCCTTTGGAGCCGATCCCATCCCCAGCCGTACCTTGACGGTGATCTGTGCCAGGCGGCCGCTCTGGAAGGCTCTGACCAGCCCCTTCATACTGTCGATGGCCTGGGGGATCTCGGCGGGGGTCGGTGGGGCCAGCTCCACCTTGGCGTAGCGCCAGAACGTGGCCAGGCGCGGCTTCGAGTAGGTCACGGCGGCTGCNGCGTGCGTGGGGCGGGACCGCGGGTTCGAGACCCGCCCCCGGTTCGAGACCCGCCCCGGGACGGTGCCGCGCCCTCCATGGAAAGGCCCCCAAAGAGGGGTGCCAGAGCTCCACGGCCAGCTGTGAGATCATCTCTACGTGAGATCATTCCCAAGGCCTGCCATTCCCAACAGTCATAAGGGAATTAAACCCTCCTACATGCCGGGCATCCCTCCTCCAGTGTGTCCCCCTCCACGGAAGGGCTCAATCCCTACACCAAGCCCCCAAAGAGCGGGGCCAGAGCTCCACCGCCAGCTGTAAGATCATCTTTATGTTTTATTCCCAAGGCCTGCCGTTCCCAACAGTCATTTGGGAATTAAACCCTCCTACACGCCGAGCATGTACAAGTCGGGTGAACCGTCCCCTCTCCAGTGTGCCCCCACATCCTACCCTGGGGCCAGCTGGAGGCATTGCTTTCACGCAGTGAAGGGATGGTTACAGTTTAAACACAGAACGGAACAGAGGGAGATGTTCGGTGTCACTGGAAAAGAACGTGGCTGACACAGAGAACAGGTAACAGAGGGCCGGGGCACCAGGCTGTGGTCTTGCCCCGAGGCAGAGGCTCAAAGCTGTAGTGCAGTGGAAAGTCTTAGTATTAAACAGTGAGTCTTGAAAGGAAAAGAGAGAACAAGGGCTGGAAGGGAAGGTCCGAGGAGAGACTTCCTAAGTGGTGGCAATGCACTAAACGTGGTTGTTGTTGGGGTGGCAGCTCCAGCCATTACCCCTGCATGGCATTGATCTTGCTCGTGATGGGAGGGCTGGGGACAAGATCCAGGTTTTCAGTTCAGTGTGTCCTCCAGCTCCTCCTTCTGCTTTTTCCTCTCTGCAAGCCACCGCTGGATCTTCTCTTTCAGCTCCGTGTTTGGTCTGATCTGGTCCATAGTGAGGGGGCTCCGATTGAAAGGATCCGTCTGATCGCTGAAAGACAAAGCATTGAGGAGATAAACAGGGAAACAGGCCAGGAAAAGTCATTGGAAAAGTGAAATAGATCCCCAAAAGCATGAGGTGCAAGGGCTGTGCTGCACACCTGAGGAGGTGCCGGGCTATAGTTGAGCGGTCCACAGTGACACGGGAGGAGGGCAGGATCACGGGGTCTGACATCAGGGTGCTCATGATCGGATCCAGGAATTCATCACAGGCATCTGCATACGTCTCCTCTTCCTGCTGCTGCCGGTCTGCAAGAGACTGGGGAGCACACATGGCCTTGAGAAACACAGCTTCCCTGTTCTTTAAAAACCAGGGAGCATCCACAGCTCCATACAGGCAGCGTGCCCTCCCAGCTGCCCCACCTCAAGCAAGCTCCTCTCCCAGAAATCCAGCTCCACAGCAAAGATGCAGCAACACACAGAGGGAAAAGGATGCAGGGAACCAGCTCCACCTTTTTTTTGGTACATTAAGTTCCCTCCAGTGCTCACCTTGATCCTCTCAGCCAGGTTACTGAAAGACACTATCATGTTGCCAGGCTTGTTGATTTTCTTGAGAACCCGCACGGTCTGGGCAAAGAGTGTTGGTGAGTAGGAGCGGCCATCCTTGGGGACTGTGGCACAGAAGTTTTCTTCATCCCTGCACCACAGTTACAGGACAGGATAAGTTTAAGGATCTGTATTTACCAGGCTGCGAAGCAGTCCCCACAGCAGCCACATTCCTATGGCAAAGAACTCATAGCTGGAGCAAAGCTGGAGTGTAACTGAGCATTTCTACCACCCCAGAGGCTCGCTCCCCCTCATCACCTACCCAAGGTTTAGGTAGATGGTGCAGATGTCAGACACGAGCTGCTGTGGCTTGAAGTCGAACTCGCTGAAATCCTTCACTTTCAAAGCTCCCATTTTAGGCCCTACCAGGTGCTGCAGGAAGTAGTTGAGCATGGAGATGATGCGCTCAGCAAGGAAAGGATGCACGAACAAGGACTTGATTTCTGGAAAGGAAAACATGAGTTCCCTGAACTTCACAGCAATCCTATCCTGCTCTGGCCACCCTGAAACCAAGTTCCTGCCCACCTGCTCCAGGCAGGCAGCAGGAGCAACTCTCCCTACCTGAGGTTAGGAAGGCCAGAGTGCCAATGGTTTCGTTGGACATGATGTTGTGGAAGCGTGCCAGCTGACCAAACATCTGCAGGCTGGACTCCTTCTCACGGCGAGCCTCTGGGGACAAGCTGTCCCACTCACCCCGGTCCTTCTCGATCTGCTGAACTTTGATCTTGCTGAGGTACTGCAAAACAGAACACCCAGAGAGCTCAGCTGGATGGCAGAGCCAAGGAGGTCCATGATCACTCGAAACCAGACAGGCAACATTCACATCACACATCTTATCTGCCTCGGGGCAATCAGTTCTCTGGCAGGTAAAAGATCCCCAGAAAAGCCCTTTCTAGCAGCAACAGCAGCTCTGAAAGGAGTGAGAGACAGTCATCACACACCAGGGACGTGAGGTCACCTGGCACTCGCCTTGTAATCCCAAAGGAGAACTGCCTGCAGACAAAAGGCCTTAGTTAGGATAAAACACCTGCGGAAAGGCCAAGGGGATTTGAGAATCAAAACCCACGACTGCTTAAAGCCCAAGTTCTTCCAGATTAGCAACAGGCAGATTTTCCAGTGTGCTTCCTGCTGGATCTGAGAAAGCCCTTTTGCTCTTCTTGATCCTGAGCTGCCTCCTGAGCCCAAGGGAGGGAGGGGTGACCTGCAGACAGGGCTTCAGGCCCCCCTTCCTGCTGCCTCCCCCCCTTCTTCCAGGGCACTGGCCACACCAACCTGGAACTGCTTCCTGCAAATGTCTACCACACAGATTCACCAGGCAGGGCCAGGGAAGCTGACCCTGTTCTGGAGGTCAGCATCACACCCAGCCATCACCAGGGAGTGGGAGCTTCTTTACATGATGCCCATGTAACAGCAGCTCAGCCCTACCTGTATGGCTTCATCCAACAGGAAAATGGCATCGTTCATGAGCAGGTTAAGGAAGCGCAAGAAGAGAGGAGGGTTCATTGCCTCCAGGTTCTCTGAGGCGTAATCAGCCAAAGCCTGCAAGAAACAGTGAATTCTGCATGTCCTAACGGGCAGGACATGGATCCATGTGCTCCATACGGAGCTGCACACACACACAGAGACACACACATGCACCTCCTGTCTCACCTTTATGCTCTCCCGGTAGGAGTCGGTGCCCCACATGTACCTCAGGATGGGATACATGGGACGGCGGTAGTTAAACTTCTGTTCAAACTGGTGCGGGTCACCTGGGCACAAGCCAAAGGGCATTGCAAGTGGACAGTTGCCCACAGGGGTCACACAGGGAACACAACTCCTCCCCTGCTGTGCCTACCTGTGAACTCGATGTCCACAAAGACCTTGATGAGCGCCTCGGCCAGGTGGGCAGCGTGCTGGTAGGAGCAGAACACGCGCTTGCGATGGAACACGCTCGAGACAAGTGGGTTCTGTGCCTGATCCAAGTGAGGCATCACGGCTTCCAACACCTCTGCCAGCTTGGCTCGCAGGTGAGGATTTTTCATCCTGCAAGAGGAAAAAAAATGTGAATCCAGGATGGCATGAGAGCCAGGGTGTGGAACTGAGCTGTTCAGGAATCACTCCAGGAGCTGTGCCCATCCATGCTTGAGTGCCTGTTTGCTGCAGACCATGTGCAAAGCCAGCCCTGGGTCAGCAGCTCACTCACATACACTCAATGTCGCAGTGAAATCTCAGAAGCCAGCGGGCGTGGGAATGGCCAAGCTGCTGCTCCCAGCCCTCCCACAGCACCTTTCCTGCTCCAGCCCATGGCTGCTTGCTGGCTGGAGCTCCTGAGCAAACCCCACCAGCCATCCCAACTGTTTTCCTACAGCCCAGGGGTCTGCTTCCTATTTATCCTGCCAGTCCAAGTGCCTGCTGCACCTGCTGTCCAGCACCAAACACTGAGGCCAGGGTGTAACTCAGCTGCATCTGTGGGGCAAACCACCTGCCCCAGGTGATACTGTAGGGCACTGCCAGGAAGAATTACAGCCTCCATCTCCCAGGGCCAGCAGGAACATTCCCAACAGATCAACACCAGGCGTTTCCTCTAACAAGTAAAAAATGGCTGTAGCTGACGAGGCTCCTGTGTCATATGACCAAACATGTATTTAAGCACCAAATCCCATTTGCACCTCGCATGAAGCCTGTGGCCTCCAGGCAGGGCTCTGTTCCCTTTGTGCCTCCTGCAGGCAGAATTCAGCATTTCCAAAGAGGCACAAACCAAGCCTCAAGACAGCTCTGCGATTTCCACTTGCTTGTTCCTCCCGGGTGTTCTGCAATGAGCACCCAAGGCTGTACCCAGGGCTGCACCTACCTCTCCACGTCACCCATGAAAACAGTAACAAAGTGAAGGATGTGCTCCAGGGAATCAGCCGAAGTCTCCAGGATGTCATCAGCAAAACGCCGCAGGAAGATGAAGAAGTCACCCAAATTATCAGCAAAGAACTCTGCAAACAGAGATTGTAGGTGAGCTCCTCCCCAGGCAGTTCTGCCCTTTTCCAGCCTCCTATCTACTCTCCCCTCAGCACCCTGATGCTGATTAAGTTTCCGAGACTAATGAGCTATATCAGAACCTGCCATGAAGGACACCCAGCCTGATGACATCCCTAACACCCAGGATTCACTTCAGCTCTCAGAGAAGTCAGGTCCTTTATGGGGTCAACCTGGTAAACTGTCTGCTGACCACACACTGCTACACAGCAACCCCCAAGGGAAGAATCCCAAAGCAGACTTCAGAAGGAGGCTTTTGCACATAGAGAGAACAGTAAATCCACGTGGTATGTGATGAAACTTTGCCACTTGGCCATGAGTGAGACCTTTAAAAGGTCAACAGCCCCACTACCCTAAGTATGGCCCTCAAACAGCCCAAATTTTATAAGAGTGACCCTCCTAAAAGGTTGCAGCACTGTGTCCTGCCCTGGACAGGGAAGTGCTTTCTCAGGCAGCTCTGCCAGTGCTCATGGACAGCAGCAGTGGCACAGACCCCCAGCAGGACACGGTGCTTCACCTGGCACGTAGGCCAGAGCGCTATGCTCCACCTCCGGCAGCGGGAAGCTCAGCTCCAGCGGCTCCGTGCCCTGGTTCCCCATGGCCAGCTGCACCAGCAGCACTGCCATGGACACCTGCAGGTTCAGGCAGTTCTGCAGCATCTGTGGCTCCGTCATGGCCGTCTTTGTGGAGAGATAGATGGTCATGAGGCGCTCAAACTGCTCCCTGAGGCTGTCAGCAGCGGGGCTGGAGCTCTGCTGAGCTTCCCGCCATGCCACTTGAAGGCGGTGAAGGCTTTGGTTTATCTTTACCATCTGGTCGTGCAACCTGCCCAAGGAGAAAAGGCAAGAAGCTGAGGAGACAGACAGACATCCTGCCTCAGCAATGCATATGCTGGTGAGAGACTGTTCGTGCCAGCGAGTTCAGATCGTTTCCTGCAGGTGCTCTGGCTGGGGCTCTGGCAATGGGAAGCCTTGGGGAAAGGCCTGTCAGAGGCTGGGATGATGAGACCCTGTGAGGGACCATGGTGCTGTGGAGTAGCCTGGGGGCCCAGCAGAGCTCTCTGCAGAGCTGGACTCCTGTGGGTCACCACAGTCAGGGATCCAGCATGCCTGAGCCCACATGTTCAGTTTCCCAGCAACAAGCCACTTGCATAATAACTTTTTTGTCAATTTCTATATTTAGAGAATAAACCAGAAGGGGACTCTGCTTGGATCATTCGTGACCTCACAGTATCCAGGCAACGATCTGCAGAGGGAAGCTGAGCAAAATAGCAAGTTCTGGTGTCCAGAAAATCCTTTCCTGGAAGCAGAAAGCTACCTCCCATTCCTTCTTTGTGTACAGCCTGATTACCAGGACAGTTTGCGTCACCTCCAGTGGGCAGGTGCTCTGCCACCAGGCTGCTCTCCAGTAGTGAAGGGAGGTACCAGAGGGCACTGCCCTGAGGAGGGGAGTGGAGGAACCCACAGACACTCAGCACTTGGCTGTTGATGCCTATAAATAACATAGAGCCTGCAAGACTGTGAGCACTGACTGTGAGCAAAGTGTCTTTCTGCAGTCAGTCAGGTTCAAACAGCAGCTCAACTGGCCACTCCATATTCAAAGTATTTACTTAAATTTCCATGGCCACATGCAGGTGGAAAACAGCCCTGGGGGAACTGAGAGCAGGTACCTGTGAAACCCCAAGTGCAGGGTGTACTGCGTGAGCACCAGGTTTTCTGTCACCAGGTTGTAGCTGTTTGCAAACTCTGGCTCTTGCTCGCTCAGAGCAGGGATCAAACACGTTTCTTTTTCCAAACCTGGAAGGAAGAGCAACTCTACTGAGAAGTGTTGGGGAGTGGGGGCCTCAAAATGGCCCTTGCTGAGGACACAAAAGGGGTCCTGGTGATGCTGGTATTGTTGTATTTGTATTCAGCTCTCTCCATGCTCCTCTCTAATCACAACAGTAACTCTCCCTTTACTGACACCATTAAGAGGGCACTACTGGGAGAGGTGGGGACCCGAGGAGGTCGCCTTTCCCATTCCCTTGCTCCCCAAGGTTTGGCTGTACCTTTCATGTGTACATTCTTACTCCTCCTCTCCTCTTCATTCAGCTCCTTCAGAGCACAGTAGGTAGGGTTGAAGGTTAGCAGCCTCGGAGATTTGGGTTTGCAGAAGGGCTGGCACAGCTTCAGGAGGGCAGCCCCCAGGTTGAGGAAGAAGGCATCTGAGGCATACATCTGGAAGAAGATCTCTGGCATCTGGTTAGCCCAAATTTTGGTGCGGCCTGCATTCGCGTGGAGGCAGTTTCCCAGCCAGGAGAGAATCCTGTGCTTTGTCTCTGGAGACAACTGCAACAGGTTCTTCAGCATCTGGTAGATCTTCTCATGGAACTGGGCCATGAACTGTTGCAGGGAACAGAACACAGATGAGGGAGTCTGGCACCCTGAGTTACAACACTGGGGTCTGTTTCATAAATGCCACCCAACCCTTTTCCCAAAGGACTTCCCAAGCACTTTGATAAAACATGAAGACTTGGGTTACAACCACCTGAGGCAGCTGGAAAAGCTGTTCCCATGTTCCAGCTGGAGAACCCAAAGCAGTTTTGGGACTTGCCTAATGGCAAGCCAGGCTATTCCAGAGCCAGCCACGGAACTCAAGCCCTGCTACGTCTCAAACTCTCAGACAATGAGAGGCCACTAAACACTGTGAGAAGCAGTACTGCCCCACTTCACTCACCTGGTGGATGTTGGATTCCTGCACTTTGATCTCCTGTGGGCTGGACCGGGATGGATTCAGAAAGTAGCCGTGGTTCTCCACCACCCCAGGGGTCTTCAACAAGCAGGAGATGTTTAAAACGGCACCGAGCAAAGTCTTCTGGTACATCTGCCCGTTGCTGGGATCCTTGGGCTGGATGTAGCCTGCAAAAACCTGGGAAACATATGAGGATATGCTGACAGTTTTACAAAATCCCGGTTAAAAAAAAACGTATAAACTGATGGGTTTGGGACAGGCTATGGGAAAGGAGCAGAGGGGTGGGAGTATCCACATCAGGTACTTTTACACCACACTGCTGGTTTGGCCTCTGCATGTCCTGGAAATGAGCCCCTGAGAGGGGCTCCTGCCCAGGCTGAGGCACCCACCTTGGCTATGTCCTTCTGCTTTGTAAAGTAGAGGAGCACATCGAGGTATGTGTAGAGCAGGATCTGGCAGAGGTCCAGGTCCTTGATTCTCCCCAACAGGATGTCAAACACAGGGATCATGACCTCCCCGAACGTCCGCACCTCCTCATCCACCGTTAAGGCTTCTATGACCTCCTCAAGGAACTCGGTCATGTCTTCAAACTCTGGTAGGGGACAGGAGGCTGTTACTCACAACACTGCCACAGCCAAACTGACTCAAACACAACCCTGCCTTGTGGCAGCCAGGGGAGACAAAACTTCCCCAACTCCTCGGTGCTCCAGGGCCGCCTCTCAGCACTAAGCCAGACACACAGCCCGGCCACACTTACGTGCCCCCCTCAGCGTCTCCAGCATCAGGTCCACCAGCTGCTCATACACATTCTGGTTGACGTAGATCTCTGGGGTGAGGAGCACGGTGCGGGTGTTGGACACGGTCAGGTTGCGGCAGCGCACGGCGAAGGGCAGCAGGTTCTCCGGGACCTTGGTGATCTGTTCGGGGAGGACGAGGCTGCACTGGGGGCCTGGTCACCCCGGAGCACAGAGCTGGGTGACAGAGCCACCCCATGTCCTCGTCAGGCTGCCCCTGCCCCTGCCCACCTCCTCGCGGGCCCTGCGGAAGCAGGCATAGAGGTAGCGCAGGATGTGCCGCTCCCCGGCGTCGCGGTCGGCCGAGAGGTTCTGGGTGCTGGCACAGGTCATGTGGATCAGGTGGCTCCCGGGCTCCGGCAGCAGCAGGCGGGTGAACAGGGCCTGGGCGCCAGCACAGACGGGGCACTGTCACACAGAGCCAGTCCATCCCGAGGGGGAGACCCCAGAGCACACAGGCTGCCTGATTCCTGCTGGGAAGGGCTCTCGCTGTCCCTCGTTAGGGCTGAAAACCCCATGCAAATCCTCCAGTCCCTTAAGGAGCACCAGCAGCCCCAACAGGAACCATTTGCACTGAAAACCTCACGTGACATGGCCGCAAACAAAGCCCAGCATGTGTGTGGGCACTGATCACCGAGCTTTGTTTGGTTTCTGCTCCCCTCCCCACCTCCAGTGGATCTGCAGGGCAGCAAACCCCTGCAGCCTCCAGGAGGAAGGGCTAGATTCCCTAAATCCTACACCTTTCTCAGCCTCGTACCCCCAAAACCCCAGAGCTGCCAGTGGCAGCTCCACGCCAGGGTTTGGAAAGGGATCTGGGAGGTGTCACATGCACACTGTAAGGAAACACACTCAGTGCCTGCAGCCAAAGCCTGTAGCAGGCACGAGGCCCCACCTGCTCCACATTGTCCATGTCCAGCCAGTCCTGGTCGTCCAGGTCTGCAGCCATTTCCTCCAGGTAGACACAGCGTGCCGGGATCCCATTCCCGCTCTTCATGCTGGGGTCACCTGGGAAGGGCAGAGGGACCCGTTCCACCCACAGGGAGGGGGACCCCGCAGGCAGGACCTGCCCCTGGCACAGCCCCCTCCCCACCCAGAGGGTGCTCCCAGGCTTACTGTTGTCCAGGGTGATGAGGAAGATCCTCTGGATCATGTGGTTGATGTTGAGCTGCTCGCAGAGCTCCCGCTGCGAGCGGAACGAGCGGCTGATCTCGGCCACCGAGTAGTCACAGTCATCCAGGCTCTCGGAGACGCTGTTGTCAGAGTCATCCTGGCTGATGGACGTCTCCTCGCCTGCACGACAGGGCTTTCAGCACCCCGGGGAAAGCCCTCGCCGAGGGGACAATCCCTATCCCGAGAGAACAATCCCTGCCCTGAAGGGACAGCCCCTGCCCAGGGGGCACAATCCCTACTCCGAGGGGACAACCCCTGCTCCGAGGAGACAGCCCCTGCCCAGGAGGGACAATTCCTACCCCGCGGGGTCAGCCCCTGCCCCGGGGACAGCCTCGCCCCCCGACCTGTCAGCTGCCGCAGCTGCTGCTGCTTCTGGACGGCGGCGAAGTGCTTGGCGGCCGCGACGGAGCCGAACAGGGCGGCGAAAGGGTTGCTGGAGATGCTGTTGTTGTTCTCCTGGTCGGTCATCTCCCCTCAGGGCTGCGCCATGCGGGGGGGGCCGGCGCAGGGCTGCGGGGAGAGCTGCTGTCAGGGCCCGGGCGCGCTCCCCCGGGCGCGGCGGGCCCGTCCCGCTCGGTGCGGGGGCTCTGGGCCCGGCCCGACCCCGGTGCG
>VWZF01001613.1:88364-118930 GCA_013396755.1 Sclerurus mexicanus | reverse complement strand
GGGGATGGGAATGGGGATGGGGATGGGCATGGAGAATGGGACAGGGGATAGGGAATGGGAACAGAAATGGGACTGGGATGGGGAATGGGAATGGGGACAGGAATGGGAATGGCACAGGGAACAAGGAATGGGGATGCGACAGGGACAGGGGAATGAGACATGGAATGGAAATGGGAGTGGAAACAGGAATGGGACAGGGGATAGGGAATGGGAACAGAAATGGGACTGGGATGGGGAATGGGGAATGGGGATGGGGAATGGGGAATGGGGATGGGGAATGGGGAATGGGGATGGGGAATGGGGAATGGGGATGGGGAATGGGGAATGGGGATGGGGATGGGCATGGAGAATGGGACAGGGGATAGGGAATGGGAACAGAAATGGGACNCCTCCCCACCCAGTATTACATCCCCCCCTCCCCACCCACCAGCCCCCCAGAACAAACACTGCTGGTGGTTTTGGTTGGTTTTGTCACGAACAGCCTTTACTCGCCCCCTCCAGTCCCATTCCGTGTTCCTCTACAAAAGAACAGCTGAACGACACCCGCTCTCTGCGGCCGCAGCCGGCGCGGGGGGCGAGGGCACCGGGGGAGGAGGGTGGGCTATGGCACTGTCGGCGTGGGGGGCACCCCCCCGGGGGGCGTGGGGCTCAGGCAGGGAATCCCTGCTCCAGAGGCTCATCCCGGGCACCCTCGGCCACGCTGCCGGGTCCGGTCATCCCCAGCAGCGCGTCCTCGCCGGGCCCCGGCAGCGCGCAGGGGTGCACCAGGTGGTCCCAGTAGAGGCTGAGCGTGGAGTGCTCCTGCTGCTCCAGCTCCTTCAGCTCCTGCAGCTCCTTGGCGCTGGCCGCCGGCGTCTGCACCTCGAAGGTCATCTCGAAGCGGCTGTAGTCCACGTGGAAGGCGCCTTTCTCCAGGGACATGCAGGGCTCGAAGCGGTATCCCCAGAGGATCTCGTCCTCTGTGTAGGAGGTGCGGGCTTGGCACGTCATTCCTGCAGCGAGACAGTGGCTGAGCCATGCCAGGGCACTGCCACGAGCCCCCCACTGCCCAACACGTGGCTTCCAGAGGAGCCAGTTTGGCCCGTGGGCATCTCTTGGGCAGCAGGCCAGTCCTAAGCCCAGTTTTGCCCAGCANTGGACAGGGGCAGGGGGTAGGACTGGGAATGGGACAGGAATGGAAACAGACACGGACATGAGTCCATTCCTGCTCAGCAGGACCCGAGCCTGTCCTGTGCTCTGGAACTGAGTTTGTGTTTGTTATTCATCCATCGACCTGCATTTGAATATTAATGACATGTAAATCACGTGCTTGACATGCAAACCCTGATTTTGTGTGCAATCAACGCACACATTGACCCTTATTGACCTTGCACCTACAGACACCTGTTTGCAGCTGCATCAACACAGCAGAACCTGTGNGGGCTATGGCACTGTCGGCGTGGGGGGCACCCCCCCGGGGGGCGTGGGGCTCAGGCAGGGAATCCCTGCTCCAGAGGCTCATCCCGGGCACCCTCGGCCACGCTGCCGGGTCCGGTCATCCCCAGCAGCGCGTCCTCGCCGGGCCCCGGCAGCGCGCAGGGGTGCACCAGGTGGTCCCAGTAGAGGCTGAGCGTGGAGTGCTCCTGCTGCTCCAGCTCCTTCAGCTCCTGCAGCTCCTTGGCGCTGGCCGCTGGCGTCTGCACCTCGAAGGTCATCTCGAAGCGGCTGTAGTCCACGTGGAAGGCGCCTTTCTCCAGGGACATGCAGGGCTCGAAGCGGTATCCCCAGAGGATCTCGTCCTCTGTGTAGGAGGTGCGGGCTTGGCACGTCATTCCTGCAGCGAGACAGTGGCTGAGCCATGCCAGGGCACTGCCACGAGCCCCCCACTGCCCAACACGTGGCTTCCAGAGGAGCCAGTTTGGCCCGTGGGCATCTCTTGGGCAGCAGGCCAGTCCTAAGCCCAGTTTTGCCCAGCAGCTGCAGGACCCCACTGGAGCCGCCTGTCCCCACCCCGACCCCCACCCTGGACCACTTGCCTGTGGCTTCCACGATGCCCTCGAGGATGATGATGATCTCAAACTGATCCCGGCGCAGCGACTCGGCCGACATGTCCCAGAAGGGGCTCTGGCGGTCGATGACGTGGCAGATGATCTGGGGCTCCACCAGGAACAGACGGTCCTCCCCCGTGTCGTAGCCCAGGTTCAGCTCTGACTGCTCCAGCGGGATGAACTCCCCCTCGGCCGTCTGCCGGGATTTGATCAACTTTGCCCGGATCTTGGCGTCCACCATGTGGCTTTCCCGCAGGTCCCCCACGCGGAACATCAGGCAGAGCTTCTCGTCCCGGCGGGAGATGACGCAGTTCTTGCTGAAGATGAGGGTCTGGGCGCGCTTCTTGGGCCGGGAGATCTTGACGAACATGCAGCCCACCATCATGGCATCGATCATGGAGCCCACGATGGACTGTGCCATCAGCAGGATGACACCCTCGGCGCAGTTGGCCGTCACCATGCGGGTGCCGTAGCCGATGGTGCGCTGGCTTTCCACAGAGAGGAGCAAGGCAGAGATGAAGCCGTCCACGTTCTCGATGCACGCCCGCCACTCGGGATCACCCTGGTGCCCGACGTCGCCCCGCACCCAGGCGTCGAAGAAGTAGATGACGCCAAAGACCACCCAGGTGACGATGTAGCACATCATGAACACGAAGAGGAACCAGCGGTACTTGAGGTCCACGATGGTGGTGAAGATGTCCGAGAGGAACCTCTTCTTGTCCTGGATGTTGCCCAGGTTCACCTGGCACTTGCCCACCTTGGTCACGTAGCGCTGCCGCTGCCGCTTGCCGCCCTGGAGCATGGGGTTGTCCTCCTCCAGCAGCTTGCAGCGCCGGCTCTGCAGCCCCTCCGGGGCGGGGATGGTGGAGCTGCGGGCGGAGGTCCTGCCGCGCGCCGAGTTGGGGATGTTGGCCACACTCAGCGCGTGCAGCGGGTACAAGCGGGCACCTGCCTCCTGCGGGGCGGGTGGCGGGCACCAGGACGGCCGGCCACGGAGGTGCTGGGCGGCCAGGCTCCCACGGCTGGGCGGCAGGGACGCCTCGCTGGGGACGAAGCCTCCCCGGCGGAGCGTGGACGGGTAGTTTGGCATCGGGGCGCTCCTCTTGGCAGCGGCGGTGGCGGCGGCGGTGGCAGTGGTGCCTTGCTGCTGGCCATCCTCCACCAGAGCCCTGGGGGCAGGCGGGAGGTCAGGCTGTGGTGGGAGATGGAGGGGGGAAAAGGAGCCCGTTGGTGAGAAACGCCCCGTGACAACAACCGCGAGCACCCGGCGGCATCCCGTGCCGAGGATGCCCCCGAGCCCCGGTGCGAGCCATACCTTCTGGGGGAAGGTGCCATACCGGCTGGTGTCGGTGGGCGGCCGGGGCAGGTAAGCCAGCATGTGCTTGGCCGTGGGGGTCTGCGCCGGGGGGATGGAGTTGCTGCGGCCGCGGGGCTCCTCGGGTGCCAGCCAGCCGCCGGCGCTGCCGCTGTTGCGGGCGTAGGGGAGCACCATGGCGGTGCCAGGGCAGGGGCTCAGCCCCGCGCTGGGCGTGGGGTCCTGCCATGGGGGACACAAAGGGGGGTGTTATTTTGGACAGCGGAGGCCAGCGAGGGGCTCCGGCCCCTCCCTGCATCCCCAAGGGCTGGGGTCTGGGGGGACGCCGTCGCCCAGCAGTGCATGTACCAGTCCCGGAGCTGTGCCGGGGCGGCTGTGGGTTGGCTCCAGATGGCTAAGCCCATTAGGGGCCATAATTGCATTGCAAGGCCGGGGAAGGAGCCATCCTCCTCCGGTGGGTAGCCGGCAAGCCCCGGGTGAGCTCCCGGAGCTCTGCTCCGGTCGTTCCAGGCCATGGCTGTAGCTCCCGGTTCTCTAAGGAGCTGCAAGTAGAAACAGGTGGCCCCTGGGTGTGAAGGACAGACAACCCATGATGGAGATGCAGATCCCATAGCTGGGCTCCTTGGGACAGGCTGAGTCCAGCCGGTCCCTGTGGGGAGATGTGACGGAAAGTCACATTCCTGGAAAATCAGCGACCCACGAGGACAGGGGTGGGGATAGGGGTAGGAGTGAGGATGCTCTGCCCCCTCGGAGGAAGATGTCAGCCTCTGGACCAAGCTCCCAGC
Organism: Sclerurus mexicanus; assembly: GCA_013396755.1. NCBI lineage: Eukaryota > Metazoa > Chordata > Aves > Passeriformes > Furnariidae > Sclerurus > Sclerurus mexicanus. The sequence goes on along the minus strand of VWZF01001613.1, from coordinate 114,803 downwards.
TCCCCAAACCCCTGGGCGAGGGGGCACCCACCTCATGTCCAGGCAGAGCGGCTGCCAGCCCCGGAGACGTCGTTCTCGGTTTGTGGCTCCCGCTGTGCCACGGCCACCGCCGGGCATCTTCACACCGGTCGTGGATGGGAATCCTCTGCCAGGCTGTGCCACCGCGGCCGGTGGGAGGGAAGGACGGGGAGCTCGGTGGTGGCCACCAATCCTGCTCCAGCGGCAGAAGGTCACCCGTTAATCTGTCTCAATGACAGGCACAATTACCTTGAGACGATTTAATCGGAAGGAGCAGGCGCCCCAATGCCTGGGGGAAGGAGCAGGAGGGGTTTCCCAGCGGATTTCCCTGCTCCTGCGCTTAGGATGATGCTCGCTGTCTGATCTTAGGGCCGGGATGGCCAGCAAGGGCTAGAAAACATCCCCTCTCTCCTGCCTGGTCTGTGCTTCCACAGTGAATGTGGTCTGTGCTCCCTCGCCCCCTCTTTTTGGGATCCCCCTGCGAAGGTCCCCTCCCGACCCTCACCGGGGCTGGACCCCCGGGGCCAGCAGGACTCGGTAATTTCCAGTTGGGCTCCCAGTACCAGATAAGAAAGACGGCAGATGAAGGAGAGATTAGTCGCTAATCTCCCGGGGAAGATGAATCTGCAAGCTGGACCCCGGGGACGCACGTGGGGGCAGATGGGAGCTGAGCGCCAGCACAAAGTTGGGATTTTCCTGGTGCTGCGGCCCATCCTTTTCGTGGAATCCCAGACTGGTTTGGACTGAAAGGGTCTTTAAGATGATCCAGCTCCAACCCCCTGCCATGGGCAGGGACACCTTCCACTGGACCAGGCTGCTGCAGATGGGTTTTCCCCACCTTTCTGTTTGCAGCAGGGTGTCTCCTCCCGGGCAGCAGTTCCCTCACACTCCACAAGCACCACAAGCCGTGTCTCCTGCTGAGGTGCTGGGCACAGGACAAGGGTGGACATCCCCATCCTCGACGCAGCTCTCAGAGGCTCCTTTGCATATTTATTTAATGACAGAGTGAGGGTTGGGGCGTCCAACCCGGGCAGCGGCTCCTGAGCAGGGCACGGTGCCGGCTGCCCGCATCCCGATGCATCCTGCCTCGGGTCCCCTCGCTGCCCACCGAGCCCGGAGCTGCTGCTGCTGCTGCTGAGCGGCGCTTTCCCTGCCAAGGCTCTCTCTTCGGGGTGGCCGAGGCTCGGAGGATTTGCATGCCTTGGCTTAACCCTGCCGGGCACGGCGGGGCAGCGGCGGGGATGCACCCGGCTTTTCCTGCTGAGCCGGGCGCGCTTTTCTTTTAGCGTGGAAAAACCAACAACCACAGCTCAAAAACCACCGTGGCCACACCCCGGCGTTGGAGGAGCAGAGCTTGAATTCGTCCCCCCGGGCGGCAGACGCGGCCGGCGGACGCTGCTCCCACCGCTGTTAATGCCCGCGGCCGCCGCTCAGGGCGGCTAATCCCGGCCCAGAGGTTAGCGGGGCGCCGAGAGCATGGCCAGGGGCTGGTGGGCGAAGGCACAGGCGGGGGGGATGCTGCTGGCCCTCCTGGGGTGGGTCAGCTCCTGCGTCACCACCTTCGTGCCACTCTGGAAGAATCTCAACCTGGACCTGAACGAGCTGGAGGTGTGGAACATGGGGCTTTGGCAGGTCTGCATCACCCAGGAGGAGGGGGTGGTCGAGTGCCAAGCCCACGGCTCCTTCCTGGCGCTGCCCCCTGAGCTGCGCATCTCTCGCCTCCTGATGTGTGTCTCCAACGGGCTGGGGCTGCTGGGCTGCCTCCTGGCCGCCCTGGGGCTGGAGGGCTGGAGAGCCTGCGAGGACAAACCCGGGCAAAAGCAGCGTCTCCTGCTCGCCGGGGGAGCAGCGCTCGGCACCGCAGGGATCACCACCCTGGTGCCAGTCTCCTGGGTCGCCTACAACACCGTCCTCGACTTCTGGGACGAGACCGTGCCCGACATCGTGCCCCGGTGGGAGTTTGGGGAGGCCACCTTCCTGGGATGGTTTGCCGGAGCCTTCCTCGCCGCTGGTGGGCTGCTCCTTGCCTGCAGCGCCCGCTCCACGAGCACCGCGATGGCGCCGGCCCCTGCTGGCCCCCAGCCCCCCATCACACGGGGTCCGGCCGGGAGCCACCACCACCCGCACCCCAAAAACGCAGACCTAGTCATCTAAGGGCCTCGCCGTGCCCTGCGTGCCTCGTGGCTCTTCCCCTGGCAAGGGAGGGCTCCTGCACGTTTCATGGGCAGGGACGCTAATTGCTACGGCAGCTCTGCTGGTTTCTCTCCTTTCTCTGTGTGTCTGCCTCACTTTTTCTCTGTAAAGGAGCAGCAGATTTCCTCACAGCACTCGCCAAGCGAGTGTGGGAAGGCAGCGAGCAGCAGGCAGTACTTCGTACTGCTGCTGACACTGATGGGTGACACCGCGTTGGCAGCTCAGCACAGCAGCTCCTTCCCTGTGTGTCTGTGTCACTCTGATGTATTCGCAATAAACTATCACGGCCGCCGGCAGCGTGTCTGTGCTCTGAACGTGCAGCTGCATCTTGCACGAGGGGGATGCAGGGTGGGAGTTGAGAGGGGCAGCACTGCCGCTGCAGCGATGCTTCGGTCTGCCCAGAAAGGACTGGGGGAAAAAGAGAGAAAAAAGTGGAAAACAAGGGGGAGAGGGAAAATGAGAGACGAGGCAGCACCAAGTTCTGCTCCTGCTGCAAAGGCAGGATGGCAGCAGCTGCATGCCCTGCAGTAGCCTCATCTTCTCATGGCTAAGATAAAGCCGATAATTGCCGCAGACCTTCGTGTCGAAAGTTCCTCGACTGCATCATTTACCTGCAACGCAAAAGGCAAGAGTGGGGTTTTGCAGTTCTCCTTAACTGTTCCTTCCACGTTTTCCTGATTCAGCTGTAAAAATAAAGGCTGCTTGCACACCTCTGCGACCAAGAGCACGGACCATCAGGCTGGATTAGCACCCAGAGTCCTGACAGGGGCCAGCCCACTGCTACAGCACTGGTTGAAAACCGAGTTCACCGCTGGTTTAATCCCTGCAGGCTCAAAGCCGCGGGCGCGTGACCCACCTCAAGGAAGGCCCAGCCGACAGTGGCATTCCTGGGGGAAGCAAAGTCCCCTCTAAGTCCATTTTGAAACCTGCACTTTGCTCAGCTGAAGAGGAGAACAAGTGGGTGGGCAGGCAGAGGGACACAGGGATGATCCCCCAGGAGTTCTGATGCTTCAGGGCTGGGGGGCAGAGTGATGGGGGAGAGGTGGCTGCTCAGTCTTTCTGGACAAGGATCAAGGGAGGCCATCGCCTTCCAAGCTGCTGCACCTTCTGCCAGCTGCCCTGCCAGGCTGTAACTCCCTTGGGAAATGGGAAGACAGCACAGAGGGCAAAGGCTTCCAGCCTGGGCACGCTCCTCCTGTCCAGCTCAATCCAAGTATCAGGACTCAACCTGGCACTACCCTGCACTCCTGACACTCCTTGTTGGTTTTTTAAAGCAGGCTTTGGAGCATTTCAACTCCTGGCAGCAACACAAAGAAAGGGACAAAGCTACAGTCTCATGACAGTTGGAACAAACGGACTCTCCTGTTTCTGAAGTCTCTCCCCAAACCACATCCTACTCCCTGCAAGTGCACAAAAGCTGCCTGGCAATGCCAAGTGCTGGCTGGGAAAAGGGAGCACAGCTCCAAGCGGGTCATGGCCTGGGGGCTCTGTTCAAGAGCTCCATGTTTTCATCCATCACAGCCTGAGCACCCTGAGCAGTGAGTTGGAGGCCTCATCCCACTGCTCTGTCATGACAACAGGGGGAAAACTGAAAAAGCAGGACCCTGGCGCTGCAGCACCCAAGTCCCTGAGGCAGCATGGGTCACTGCTGGGACACCAGCAGCCAGAGCCCCTATGGATAACAGGACTTCTACTTCATTGTAAAGTCACTGGGAGAGCGTAAGATTCTCCCACAGGAGCAGTTTATTCCTAAACAATGGGCAAACATCACCAGAATAGTGGGACCATCCCAAGGCGGCTCTGCTAATGGCAACACATTTTGTACAGGAGGAACCTTAAGGCAGAACCCCAGAGCGAAATAAAGACACAGAGGGAGCTTTTTTATTCTAACATAGAACAAATGCTTTTATTGCACTGTTATAAAACTCTGCATAGTCCCAACAAACAGGATCCCTCTCCACTGACTCACAACTTTTGGCTTACAACAGCTGCCGCAGCTAAAATGCAAGCACAGGATGCCCGCAAAAGGAAATGCCAATAGGGCACTTCCTTAACGAAGTCAACACAAAAACCCACCACCAACACAACAGGTTGATCTGAGCCCTCCCAGTTGTCATCAGCACTAATCCAGCCCTGGCACTCCACCCGAGGGGAGAAGGGAAAGTTTGTCTTCCGGCCGCAAGGGGAATATCCTTTGGGATGGTGTAATTGCCCCGAGCCAGTCAACTCCTGCTGGGCACAAACCCACAGCCCCGTCCTGGCTCCTCACTGCCAGGATTTGCCTGTGCCTCTCTGAGGAAGGCTCCAGCATGGTTTCTGCTGCCAGCTGAAATACAAAAGGCAAAAGCCGCTCTGGCTTGACCACAACATGCAGCTGTGCGCAGGACTGCCCACACGACAGCATGTGAGCTGCTGCTCCTCACTGCCTCCTCCTCCTCCTCACTCAGCCTGGGCTCCTGCGAGCAGGAGCCTGGCTGGATTGGAACATGCAGCCTCTGGCAGTGACCATTCAGGGGGCTGTAAAAACATCTGACAGCACAGAGGAGCCGGGCTCCTGTGCCAAGGGCTGCGTCTAGGAAGCTGTCAGGACACAAGAAGCCCTGGAGCCAGGCTGGGTCTGTGGTGCTGCTGGGGCCTGCGCCTCGTGCTACAACAGTGGTCCAGGTCCTTCGTGTTACCGCCTCACCTTCTGCCTCAGAAGTGCAATACTGCTTTTTACTCCCTTGTATTTACAAAGAACACAGCTCGGAATCCAAACTGCTCCCTCTTCTCCCTCTCCCGCTCCAGCACTACCCGAGGGAGGCCCCGGGCAGGTCGGCAGTGAGACACTGCGGCACGGCAGGTGGTCTGTGGGCTATTTCACCGTCACGGTCGAGGCCCCGTGAATGGACTCCATCACGGCCGCAAAGCGGCTGCAGAGGTCGTAGGGGGAGTTGGGCCGGATCTTCGGGGGCTCTTTCAGCACAATGACCTCGGTGGAGCCGTCCAGGAGCCGGGGCAGCAGCTCACCCAGCTTCAGCTGCAGCTTTGCTGTCAAGGGGGAGAGGAGCAAACAGTCAGTGGCAGCAGATGGCAGAGGGCTCCGGCCAGCGAGCTAACGAGCTGTGACGCCTCTCGCAGACTCCTGTCCCTGCTCCGAGACCTGCCCAGCCCATCAACGGGGATGAGCAGTGGCTGCTGACGCAGAGGAGGCGTCGCAGCAGCTGCCGCCCAGCTCAGCCAGTCCTGCCCACCTACCCAGGGCTCTGTGGGGGAAACTCCACTGCCACCTGGCTGCCCGGGGCCACGTCCCACCGGGACACGGGAAAGGTGCTGTTGTAGTGGCTGTCAGGTCACTGTGTGCTTCAGGAGACACTCAAATATTGACTGTGCATTTGAGGAGAACGGAGCCTTCACAGCCCGTTCCCCCTCGGATGGGGCAGCTCAGCCACGCCAAGCAGGCACTGCCCACTCCCAGTGGAGGTCTGTGGCTGGGAGTGGACACATGGATGCCACCAGAGTGCGGCACTGGCACCTCAGGTAAAGAAGAGCTAGAAGCACAAGGCGACAGCTGAGACAGCTCACATAACCCAGGAGGGCTGGGCACTCAACTTCTGGTTCTTTAAAACCCTCTGGGTAAGCAAAGGCCATCACGGCCAGCCCAAGAACTGGTGTACTGAGATAAATGTATCCCATTTTAAATTATACTACAGTATTCTGAGAATAAACCTCTATGTTTCTGCATTATTTTCCTTCAGCAAGTTTACCCTCTGCTAGTGATAAAAACACCTGCAGGGACTCCCCAAATCTATACACGCATCAAGGCGGGTCAGGATCAATTTAACTGAACAGAAATGACCTGAGGAGAGTCACAGGAGCCTGACTCCAGAAGGAAATACAGAACAGCTGCCCACAACCAACATTTAGCTCTACAATGACATACCTCTCTTCAGAACACAGAGATGCCCCAAATCTGCTCCCCCATCCCATTTTCCACAACCCTGGCCTCTGATAACACCTGCCACTGAGCATGTCTACATTCACCTGCCCTCTCTGGGTACCTCCAGTCAGGGAGTAACCCTAACAGAAGACCCAAGCCACCTGAGAGAATGCTCAGCCATTGTTGGGACGTCAGCTGTCCCACTTCAGGGAAGTGAGTTCCTTCTGCAACTCGGTTTACTGCAAAAGATTAAATTCTTCTGTAACAGAATTCAATGGATGATTCAAACTTATTTCTCCTCCCACAATCAGAAGGGCTGCTGCAGTGCAGATGCCAGGAATTTAAGGAAATATTTTAAATGGTCCTTTAATTCTTTCCCAGTTCAGATTCAGACACTGCCCTGCCCACAAACAGCAAAACAAAGGTAAGGCCAGCAGCTATTCCCTACCGTCCATGTCTTCTCGTCCCAAATAGGAACACCAGTGGCTCCTCATGACCTCGATGGCATCCAGGTCCTCTCTGGAGATATCAAAGTTGTTCATGAGGTGCATGCAAGGGATGATCAGCTCATTCAGGATGCTCACGCCCTCTGACACACGAGCTTCTTCACAGCTGACGAACAGAGAGGCTGCCACCTCGTTCAGCTTCTGGGGGTGAAGGGAGAATTGGGGACAGACTTGTAAAAAGCAAGCGCAGACCATGGATGAGCCAGGAAAGGCCCAGCTCGGGCCCTGCACCAGCAGCTGTGCAGAGAACAAGGACTAACAGCACCAGGTGCTGGGTTCTGGTGGAACAGCCACTTTTAATCACGGGAACCATACCATAGGAAACAAATTGGTAAATATATATGTTCATACACATACATGTAATTGCCTGTATCTACAGCCAATTAGAGTGCAAACAGCTTATTTACAATTCTGGTTTTAAGATGCCAAGATCAAGATCTACCTTTGTCAGGATTCCCTGAGAGCTGCAGGGCACGTTCTTTCATTGAATTATCATTATCACCTCCCAGCTTTCCATACTGCTGCTGGGATTCGGCAAGGGGCAGAACCACAGCAATAGACACAGGAGGGACAATTACACTGGCATTGGCTACCACAGTGCCCCAGCTGCTCCCTCCCCTCCTCTCCAAGGGTGAGTGCTGAGCTCCTTGATACAAACCAGGAGACACTTCCTTCTGTACAAGGCGATCAGCGACTCGTTCACGCCTCGGCTGGTTCCCTTCAGCAGCAGCTTGGTGTTACTTTGGTAGGCGTAGACGAGGTAGGTGAGGGACTCCTGGTACCTGGGAGAAGAGGGTGAGCTCTGCAGGCCTTGGGCTCTGCCAGGGCCATGACTGCAGCCAGTCCCTTGGCTCACCTCAGGAAACCTGTCCCGCTGGGCCCTGCTGGATTAGCATCAGGCCCGATGGGAAAAGCTGTATTTCCTTGCAGAAGCACAAGCGACCAGATGCCCCATGTCAAGCCATTCCTGCTCCTTTTTGTCCACGATGCCTAATGAGCACCTTGCAGAGCCCCTTAAAGCCAAGTTAGTGTACATTCATTGGTGTTTATTTTCGGGTTCCTCACAAATTTCTGGCTTCTAAACCCCTGCCCCAGGTGAGAAAACAGAACCCCTGACAGGGATTAGGTCAATACAGGAAAGCTCTAACCCACTCTTGCCCAGCCTCCTGCCAATTTGCCTGCCTGAATTTGGTGGCTCATCACTGTGAACCACCTCAGAATTCAATTCTGTTTCCATCCATGAATAATTTCTGAAAGCCTGTTTATTTTCTGGATTGGAAAAATCACTTTTCTGATTACAAATCTTTCCTAAAATTACACTGTCTTTTCCAGCCTGCACAATTTACTTAAAACACAAGTTCTGGAGAGATAAGGTGAAAACCAAGGCCCTTTGGGTCTAGAGGACTCCAAAGTGTGTGTTTACACCAAGTAGAATGTCCACTTTGAGACAATTTAATTTTAATATGGGAGTTTGAGGTGAAAAATCCCAAAGTGATGGCAGTCATTCCTGAAAACTCATCTCTGGAAAACAGAATACAAAGCTCTACTTCCCAGAGGAAAAAACTCTCAGAAAGTGTCAGGCAGCTGGCCAGCAGCTCAGCCTATTTGAACTGTTAACCAAGGTTGACTGTCAATTCAAGAAAGGGCTTTTAGCAGGTGAAAAAGAAAGCCCACTGGCCTCAAACACAGAACTGAACAAAAACTGGCCATCGTGGGTCAGAAAGAAGTTCTGTCAAAGTGGCCTTTACTTTTAGTTACAGCTTATCTTGTCCAAACACACAATTAGAGGAACTTACTTTCTATTCTGGTAGAGCTCCAACCCTGTCAGCAGGTAAATGGACACCTTGCGAAAAAGGCTGTAGTCCTCATGCCATCTCTGTGAGAAGCAGGAGGGAAGCAGTGTCAGCCTCACCCAGAACACCCACATGCACAGTCTGGGGTCCCCCGTGACTCTAAAGTGTGTCAGATTTTATCCTTTGAAGTGATTAAAGTCTCTCATAAGTGACATAGAAATGAATTCAGCCAACTGCAGACACTCCTCCAAGCTCTGGAGATTTCCAGTGTATTCCTTCTCCCTCAGCACCCTCCTGCAGACCCACGCTGCTGACAGGTGTGCAGTGAGCCCTGGATTAGCCAGCATAGCTCCATGCAGTGCTCCCCAGTTCCCACTTCAGACAGTGCCAGCAGGGATAATGTGAAGGATCAGAGGCAGCTCTCTGGTCCCTTACCTTGTACTCCTCCATGTCAACATCATCAGGCCCAATTTCTCTCAGTTTCGCTCGTGCCACCTTCATGATGCTGATGGACCTGCTCCATGCGAGCAGAGAGGAGAAAAATCAGAACAGTGGCCCTGGCTGTGTCCAGGCAGGAAAAGCCTTGCTTGGAATCCCAGGCACCCACCGTTCATCATAGCTGAGGTTTTTGTCTGCAAACTGCTCGAGGAGGGTCCGTTCCACCACCTGCTGTGGAGCGTTGTTCTGCAGGAAGTAGATGAGCACGTGCTGCAACCGGGCGTCATTCTGGGGCGTCGGGGTCTCTTTGGAAAGCAGGTACAGCCGGGAGTACTCCTCGTGGAACGCCTGCCAAGGGAACACACACTCACTGACACATACCTGTCCATCCGTGGGAATGCCACAGCAGCTGACACGGAGCTCAGACCTCTCCTGTTTGATGGCATTCCTGTGGTGACAACAAGCCTGGTGATATTCCAGTGGTCAACAGAAGCCCATGAACTCCTCAACTACAAACCAGTGGCCCCCACAGCCAGGCAAACCCTGCACATGAAGTGTGCACTTCTAAAAGTGCTGGGACTATAAATGCCTTTGAGAGGGGGCACAGCTGCCTCAGACAGTTTTGGTAACTCTCCTGCAAGGGCTCAGGCTGCAAAAATCAACTGCAACTCACTTGTACCTGGAGGAGGTGCAAGAGTACCTTGTGATTTATATTCCCGTAGATTACCAGCATGGGTGATTCTTCCCACGTGGCATTTTCAGTTAAATCTACCTGCCTGTAGAATCTAACACCAGCTTCAATATTCAGCAGTGCTTATGCTCTCAAGTCCCTTTGTTCATGCAGATGTTTCTCAAGGACAAGTTTGACAACAGAGATCACAGTGAGGGAGCATGTTCAGGACCAAAAAAACAAATTTCACAGGACTAAAAGAATAAGCAGGAAAAAAAGTTGCTGTTTGCCCTGAGAGGAGGGAGTTCTTTTTTAGAAGCCCTAAAAATTGTTTTGAACCCACAGATATGTCATAACAATAAGAGAGCAGGAACTGAAAGGCAGGACACAGGCCATTAGCTAGAAGAAAAACTGCACAAATCGTTCCCTTCACATTCTTGATCTCTCAATACAACACAGATTCTCCATTCTAGGAAAACAGATATCCATACTATTGGATTTAGCAAACAAATCAATACCTTAACAAGCCCTGCTTCAGACCCATCGCGATCAAAGGTCTGGCGGGCTTTTGCAATAGCCAGGATGACACCTTGCATGGCTGGACTCAGCATCACCTACCACGACAGCAGGAGAACAGACACAAACAAGAACAAGGAAAACAGTAACAGACAGGGAAAGAAGAGAAGGCATGGTGAAGAATGGAAGAAACTTTCAAAAGATAAGGTTTAAAGGAAATTGTATGAGTACAGCTGCAATAACTGGGGCTGTGAGTTACTTGCATTCCACTGACTCTATCGATCACATGCACTTCACATGCAGGCCTTTCCTTAGGCATTTAAAGATCTAAAGGCTGGTCACTTCAAGCCTTGAATTTGTAAATTCAACAAGTGAGAAGGTAAAGCCTGATGGCTGTGTCCCCCATGTCCCACTCAATCTTCCTAAGCCATATAAAACAGGGGCAGCACCTGTGGCACTTTCACACAAGCACATATCAAACACAGTCAAGGAGTGATAGCTTCAGTGTTTGTGTGAAATCCAACTTGTGAAAGACAGAGAACTTCCAAAACCGTGCTTGAACATGTGTGAGTGGTGAAGTGGTCAGGCCAAAAAAAAATCAGTGGGAAGAGTATGGAAGTTCTGTTGTTGGGGGTAAGATCTTTGAGAGAAGGGACAAAAGTGTTACTGCAGCCAGCAAAGAGGCTTGCAAAGAAATTAGCATAGGAAGGATCAATTTTGATACAGTTCTGCCAGAAAAAGGACTTAGGACCAATGTGCAGATTGACCATATTAAGTGCTCTTACAGAGCCGCTTTTCTAACGGCATTTAGAAATGGAATTATGGAATGATTTGGTCTGTCTCGATTCCTTTCCACAGTGGGAAAACTTGTACAGTGTTGTTCCTGTGACAGACACTATCACACCCACCCTTAGGGCAGCTCAAAGCCAGCTAACTACAAAACTAGAGGCTAACAAGCAGCAGTAATTAACCCCTGCACTGGGATGTGTACCTCCTCATTATATCCGTCTGCATCGGATCTAACGGGAATCTTCCCCACACTGGGGATTTCCACTTCAGAGACCTGTGAGCTAGTTTGGGCAGCAGCCTCTGCTTCCTGAGAATCCTGGGGCTGCTCTGCCTGAACTGTGAGGGCTGATTCTCCCGGTTGGGCCTTCAGTGGCTCTACCTCCTTGGGCTGTGGCCAAGAAGAAAAAGAAGAGAGTAAGAAAATCCAAAGCAGAATACAGGAAAGTCAAAGGGGACCGAGTTAAATGTGGCTACAGAACTTCACAGAAATGCGAAAAGCAAAGGTCTGTCAAGAAGAATAATACAGAGACAAGAAGGGGCTGGTTTCCTGGGCCAGGCCTCAGCTCCTACCTCACACAGAGCTGCCTCCACACCGTTCTTCTCATAGGCATCAGCAGTGTTGGCAATGGCCTTGGCAGTCTGCTCCTTGGCAATCCTGGCATGCTCTGAGGACAGGGACCGCACACTCTGCTCACAGACCGACGACTGATCTGTCAGGACAGAGGTGTGGTACTAGTGAGCAACCAGCTGCAAGACTTGTTCTCCTCTCTTGCTCTAAAATGTTTTGCAGCTTGTCCGTGCAGTGTTACACAGCTGCTGCCTTCATCCTAGAGGTGAAGGCACTTCACGCGGAGCGTGCGCGTACCCCTTTCCAGTGGGAATGGCACACGTCATCAGGGATTGCCAAGTAACGTTTCCCACTCCAGAGAACAGCACTTGTCCACTCGATATTTATGAAAAAAAGAAAAAGCTGGAAGTGAACTGAGATTAGCCCATGATGATTAAGTGAACGAGAAACAGCATTTCTGGGGACAAGCCTGGAAGGATGCACATGCAGAACCAGCAGAAGAGCCTTTTGCACTGCCTGGGCAAAGCTTCCAGCAGCTGCCTGTGCTGCTTCACCCACAACTTCTCCTGCATTCTGAGACATTTGTGCAAGGCTCCAACACAATGGCACTGGAAACCAGCTGGCTGTTACTGGTTCCAGCAAGGTTTGCAAATTCAGAGTGGAATTACCTGGTCCTGACTCAGAGGAGACATCCTGTGATTCAGAAGCAGGCGAAGGCTCCATCTGAGGAATCTTGCAAGACTGCTCCTCCTCCCACTCCTCTGCCTCCTGCTCCAGGCGCCAGTTGTCCTCCTGGATGTAACATCTCAGCTCTGGGAACAAGGCTTCCACTTCTTTCTGGAACAGTCCAGCCTCTGGGCCCTCATCCTCATCTGGAGAAAATGCAGGACCAGCATAAAAAAATACACTGTGGCAGGACACCACCCTCAGGGACTAAATACACACACAATTATGAGCAGCCACAAGCAAACTGGCTGAGGGATAAATGGGGAAAAAACCTAACTTTCTACTGGCTTTGTAATTCAAGGTGATCCAGAAGGAAAGGCACAAAAATTAAGACAAATCTACAGAGTTATCTGAAACAAAACCCAGTTTTGTTCTACCAGTGGACAGCATTTAACACTGAGCAATTCCAGAACCAGAACCTGCTGATGCAGGAGGTCAGACACATCCTGACCCAAGGGCTCCAGTCATACAGGGAACAGCACTGAGCTGCCAATAGCTGGGAAGTTCACAGCTCAGCCAGAGATGTCACACCTGCAGCACTGCACAGCACGTGAAGGTAGGAACATGCATGGGTTCCACAGTATGAGTGTCATGCTGGTATTTCTCAGTGCTTTTAGATCTACTTCAATATTCACTTTTAAAATAGCACAAAACCCAAGTAGCATCAACTTTACACGAGACCTAAAATTTACCAAAACCAAGTGGCAATTCTCTACAGCAGATACTTCTTATGCAGCCATTGCAAAAGCAAAGCAACTTCAAAAATCAACAAAAATTGCATTAAATAGGAGAAAAAACCACCCCATGGGTTCATTTCAGAACTGTCATAGGAAAACAAAGAACATCCTCCAGATCCTCATCAGCCACATTTAGCAATGAACAGAATGACAGCTCTCCATTGTTCCTTTCTATTTATTACATCAAAATGAGCCATGGATGAAATTACTGGGTTGTTGTACAGCTGTTTGCCATGTCTAGTGCCACGTGCACAGCAATTTCTCCACAAAACTATTTATACATTGGCACTGCAAACACACTTGTAAGTCTGAGCCACTCAGACACCGTTACTTCACACACAGGGAAAGGCTGCACAGAAAGAGCCCATTTGTGTTCAGTGTAACGGAATCACTAAAAACCAAGCAAACGAGTCAGGAAGTGTGATAAAAATGGGAGAGATAAAGTAGCAGGTGTTTCACACACCCTCAGAAAACAAATGCTGCTATATAAAACCTAAGAAGAGTCAAAGTGAAGAACACCAACACTACATGCATGTTGAACGTGGCAGAAGGGCAGCCTGAGTCTGTACACACAGTAATAACACGAGGTGCTGTTCCCAATCTCACCTGGATGGCTCTCCCTGCAGCTTTCAGCCCTATCAGTGATTTATAAATGCATCGAGTACAAAGCAGAATATTTCACTCCCATCTAGGGTAAAGTTTTGTGCTTTGCAAAAGACATCTGTGCCATGGGGAAGCTGAGGAACACAAGGATCATGCAGCCCTGAGAGACACGCTGTGGGCTCAGTACCTGCACCAACGCAGGACACCTGGTCACTGATGTACATCAGGCAGTAGGCACTGGCGTTCCTCAAGCCTCCGAACGACTCTCGCTCCAGCTCTTCCCATGATGACTCTGTCACTGAGATGTCATTGTATTTGAGCCACTTTTTCCGAGGCTGGTTGTATATGAAGGCCCAGTAGTGCCCAGCATTTGCTTGCCCTTCGTGGACCAGGACTGCATGCAAACGATAGGGAACCTGCAAAGTGACACAGATGTGCTGTTAGGGACTGACCCTGCCTGATTTCTGTGCACAAACAGCAGGGGTGTTCATAGGGGTAGCCTGGCACAAGACTTGAGCAACTTGATAGATTTCCTACAAAGAACTGACTTTCAAGGAAAGAAGGGACAAGATTTTCATAAACAAATTGTTCTTTGCTTTATCACTGGGAATTTTAAAATGTATTGAAGAGGGCAATTTAAACTGACAGATACTAACAAAAACCAGTATCAGCAATACTGGTTTAATATTTAGGTACTGAAGCTGCATTTCCTACCTGTTGGAGGAGAGGGTCAAGGTACATTTGTTCGATAGACAGGTTGATTCTGGCAATAGACTCCTTCAGATCTGCCAAGAACATCATCAATGAGAGAAATGCCTAAAAATTAATGACTACTCATCAGTCTATGCTTCATTTCAGAGCCTGAAGCCAGGCAGGAACTATCAGATATACTCAACACCAGAGCTTAAACAGGGACAAGATTATTTGTGGTTCGGGCTGTATCCAGTGAAGCAACAGAAGGGAAACCAGGATGGAATTCAGGAGAAAAATCACTACAAATGCATATGGGGCCAACCTTGCACATCTTGCTCGATCTCGTTTCTCCATCTCTGCAGACAGGTCTGAACCAGGGTCAGCTCCTCCTCGGAGACCACGTGGGGAGCTGGACGTTCAGACAGTTCTGCTGGTGGAACAGAAGGCTGGAGCTCCATTATGGAGTTTTGCTGTGGTGAAGAATTTGCCAAAAGGAAAGCTCCATCTTCAGTACTAGTATCCGTAGTTTCTAATATGCTGTGGAGCAAAATCCAAGAGTAGTGGACAGGTTTTACAATCTTTCTCTTGTTTTTACTCTTATTGAAAAAGAATACTAAATAAACCAAACAAAAATTACTCCTGATACTCCTGAGTTGGAGCAGGGCTTCCCTTCCGTGGTGGTACAAAAGGTAAAGGGAACAAGTACACTGAAAAGTGCTCCTGCCTTCCCAGACCAAACTAATATACAGGTACAATAAAATATAGGACAAATACAAAGGAAAATTCTTATAGAATTCTGTAAGCACAGATCCACAATGAGCACTTCTAAAAATTCCTTACATTCCTACTAAGAAACTTGTGTATTTACACAGCTTAATTTAGAGTGTTAAACCAACCATGTTGACCAGGGTTATAATAATCCAGTCCTGCTGTAATTTACTGGTTGATGAAGCAAAAAAATGAGTAGCCAAAGCAAAAAGAGCACGCAATTTAACTCAGAATTGCTGTTTAGACAAGGAATATGGGGATGCTTTTGGACAAGGAGAAAGAACAGACTAGATGCAATATTCTATTTACACCAACAGAACCAAATGACCAGCACAGCAGTGACCCACTACCTGCACAAGGACTTGTACATTACAGCATCGTGCTCACAGTGCCCAGATAAATAACCCACTTTTGGAACGCCACACAGGAGCACTTAGCTGGGAGGTGAAATGTTCTCCTGTGAATCCTTTTTATTTCTGTTTACTGACCCATTTGGCTGTGAAAGCACATCCAAAACGTGAGGCTTGGCTTGGGAGTGCAGGAGTGTTGTCTGAGAGCCCTGAGCAGAGGAAACAGCCACAGCTGGCTTTGTAGTGATGAACTCGAGCACATACTGCAGCATGTCAGGCAGTGGAAAGCGGGCTGTGCCAGAGCCATATTCCATGTACCTATGAAAAAATGCAAGATGTTGCATGAATGACGGAAATGAGATGGGTTAAACCTCAGGGGACAAGAGAAGAGCAAGAGGGGAGAAAACTGCTGGGTTGGGATGAAGACAGTTTAGCAGGCGAGGGAAGGAGGAGACCTTGAAAGCCCTGAGGCTGTGGACATGGCTCAGCAGCAGCCACAAGCCATGTGCCATCAGCAGGTTTTGGTCACAAACACAAAATACAGCACCAATCTGGAGACAATTAACCCCATCCCAGCCAGAGCCTGTGGGATGCAGCACATGGGCCCGCTTACACCCTGGACTGTTGCTGCCCACCAGAACATCTCTGAGCACAGACGGTGCTGGGGCTGACACAGCACAACCCTCTGCTGCCACTTGGCCACAGAACTGGCACTATGAAATACCAACTGTAAGCGAGTTCCATGCTGAGTAAAAGGACTTCAAAAAAGCACCTGGGACATGAAATCTTCTGGATGTTCCCAAACCAGGTCTTCCCTATCAATCTTCTTCCCTCTCTAGTCAATAATGCCAAACTCTAAGCAGGAGGGGATCTTTAAAATATAACAGTAACATAGATTCTTTTTAATGTATTACTGGGCTTCCTCACCTCCCCTGCTATTGCAGCTGACAGTGGCAACTGTGCTCTTTAAAGAATTTATTCCTGTAACAGTATCAGTAATATTCAGAAACCATCCCCAGTGACAGGTTTGCTTTTGAAACCACACTTCCTCTCTCCACACTTCTTGGAACAAACCCAGTGCTGTTCCTCCTTCCCCTACAAGTCTCTGCTATTGCAAAGCTCATTTAAAAGGAAACATTTGCACACTTCCAAAGGGCACAAAAATAAAGCCAACTGACTACTCACCTTTCCAGTTTCTGCTGCAGAGTCACCATTTTATCCTTCAATCTCTTAATTTCTTCTCTCTTCATCTGAATAAGCTCTTTATTGCTGTAGAGGTATCTAAAAGGAAATACAAAGCCCCACCAGCAGGGTGAGATTTGTTTACTTCTAACATCCACAACCTTTTGTAAATATTTTAGAATCTTTCCTTGCTCATCCAAACAACCTTTTTAGTTTCTTTATTTACAGTAAAGCAATAGCTTTAAACATACCATACAACAAGGCAACTCACCTGTCCATATAAATAGTCTGGGGAAACTCTAGCTTGGTGTGAATTTTCTCTGGCTGTCCTAGTGACTGATTGAACTCAAATCGGGAGAGTTCAAAGGTCAGAACTGGTGGGAGTTTTGTAAACCAGCGCTGTAACAAAGCAGAAATGCCCCCAAAGGGACTTGTTTTAAGAAGACTGCTAATGGCACATTTTAGACTGATACTACATGATTATAGACTGATTTTGATATCTTCATCTTTAGGCACTGAATCAGGTTTTGTTTGCGAAGTGACTAGTCAGAAAGCCAAATTTTACAAGACAAAAATTTATGCTTCCATTTTACATTTTTACTGTGAGAAAGCCTCACAATTGCTCAGTTACTTGTCACTGTCTGATGCATCCAGCTTGATGGATTACGAGGAAGTCCAGCACTGAATTTCACAAATTAGCAGAGGCTACACACAATCTGCACATCAGCTAAGAGCCCCCAAGAGAGCTCTTTTGCGAGGTCACGTGCAGTGATGGACAAACCTGCAGTCCTCCCACAGCACTGGATTCCTTATCCTCTCTCAGGCTATTTACAAACTACTTGATTTAGGGGATTCAGAGAAGACCTCCACTTTCTGCAGTTTCATACACTGTTTCAAAGAGCCATGCTGAAAGAAGAATTTGCAGCTGAATTTACACTTCCTCTCCCTGGGTTCACAAATCTTTCCAGAATCCACTGCCAGAAACTTCTTTCACCAATCTCAGCTTGGCACCACCCGTTCCATGCTTCACTCTGAACTTGGTATGAGCACACTAAGCTCATTTTCCTTTGTGGGATTCATGTCAGATGTGCTGCCACAATAAACCTCCCCCACAGCCAGAGGTTTCTGAGAAGCCAGCCCACAACCACAGAGGAGGAGCGATTCGTGGTCCTGTTGTCTGGGAGAAAGGTAAGCTCACGTTAAATCCAGAGTTCCTCTGAGCTTCGGCACGCTCATCTAGGTGCTCAGAAGACAAAATCACCTTATTCCCTATGCCCCCTATCATGCCACCCTCTAGCCACCACATCCTAGGAAGTGAAATTAAGATGCACAGTTTTTTCAGTCAGATTTCTCAGAAATTAGGCCAGAGCCTTTTCTTTCTATCCGTGCAGGCACAGATTAAAACAACTCCATGATAAGTCAAATTTCCCTTAGTTTTTGGAGAAGGGTTTGAAGGAACTAAAAGCTTGGATTGAAGTGAACCTGCCTGATGAGCTGCTACATCCCTTTGTCTCCAGTGCTAGCCCACACAGCTTCACCCACATCCCCTGTAAACACACCTGAATGGCTTCAGGAAGGAACCAGGAAAGCCCAGAACAAACATTTGAGGCCAGAGTTGGAGCAGGGCTCACCCACCTAGGACTTCATTTCTCCTTTGCTATTTTAAACCACAGCAACATAATTTTCAGAAATTGTCATAGAACTGAAATACCTTTTGCAGCCCCACCTACACCAGCCACCTTTGCCAATGTCTTCCTGTTATTTCCCAGCCCTTCTCCAAGCTAACTCCAGTTGCACTTATACACAGAGGATGCTGAATGTAATGTTACACCTTCACCATTTAGTTTGTTGCAATTAAGTATTTTATGATTGGTCTGTGATTAGTGAGATTTTTAAAAAAAAGAAAAAAAGAAAGAAAAAAAATTATCAGAGTCAGAAAACATGAGTGAAAGCAAGAAGAAAAATCCCAGACCACACACGGTATAATAGGGAGAAGAGACAAATTCCAAATGGCATACCATGATGTTAAGCACTGTACTTTTACCCTCCGAAAACATGGAGGCAGTAGGTCTCTCCCTACTCAGGTACAGGCAGGCTTCAACAGAAAGAGAGAGACTTCATCACACTTGATTCAGAAGCAAACAGTGACCTTTGCAATTCAAAATAAACTCCTTGAACTGGTTACATAGGACAACACATCTCTAAAAATCAGCAAATACTTACTCTCTCACCATGTAACACTAACAGACATTTATAAGAGATTCCAGGTATCCAGACAATATTTTGTTTTCAATTCTTAGGGAATACTCAGAGTTGCCAGTTAAAGTTATCAGAGACACCTCTGTGCTCTGTGTGCTGTGCTGTTCTGCAGCAGGTAACCAATGACTTGACAAAAAGAGGTAAAACTAACCTCCTGTCCATACTTCACTGACTGAGATGCTGTTGCCTCATCCATCTCTCCCTCCACCATGGCTCCTTCCAAGCACTCATTCAAATTCCGATAACCGTTTACCTGAAGGGGATACTGACCAAAGGTCTCAATCTTGGAAAAAGTGTTGCCTGGATGAAGGAAACCATACAGAAACCATGAGCTAACTCAAGAGAACAAAAAACTCTGGCTAACTCTGAAACACTCAAATGAGTTCAAAAGTTGAGTCTACCAAAGCCTTAACTCACCCTTGTGGACACCCTCAGTCAGGAAAGTCCCATAGAAGAGCTGCACCATTGGGTTTTCGGATTTGTCCCCAGGGCTCCTGTTTCAGAAAGCAAAAGCACACGTTCATGTGCAGCTGGAGGCTGCAAAAAACCCACAAGTCATAATCTAAGCCTGTGCTTGGAAGCCTACAGGCAAAAGCACAGTTTTCTAGCCAAGCACAAAATAGAGGAAACTTCACGCACATTGTAACACCTGCACTGACAAGGGAGAAAAAATGTTAAGGTGCCAGCTTTTGAAACGCAGTTCCAGACACCCAGAGTTTTCCTGTTCATCAGCTCTGCCAAACTCCCCTCAAAAGCTCGTGTACTCCACAGGCCACATGGGCACCGAGTGAAGTCCCACGCTCATGAACAGGAGATGTGGACACGATGCTTTGTAAGGACATTTCGAGCTTAAAGAGCCTCATCCACAGCAAACAAAAAACTCCTATTTACTCAGACTTTTCACATAAAGTCCTCTTATTTATTAAAACTCTCCTCAGAGTCAGGTCAAATTACCAAGACCACAGAACTCACGTGGCATTCACAGTGAGCTGGAATGCATCCTCCAGCCAGTCCAGTAGTTTGTGCGTAAATTCGCTCACATCTTGCTAAAAGAGAAAGAGAAGTGGAGAGTCAATCGTGACACCCACCAGAAAGTGTTCCCCTGGTCTGCTGGTGTCACAGACCCACTGGACAAAACCCAACTAGTACTGCTGAACCCACCCAGCTGAACTAGTGTGAGACTGAAGCGCTGTGCTGATTTAGACTGATAATGAACACTCTGCTCATCTGAACACTAGATCAGAGGAAATTACCGCAATCGCTACCCGACTACGCAGATGGCACTGGGTAGTGCAGTGCTGCACTGGCTGGTTAATTAGCACGCACGTACATTCTGCCTAAATGACACAGGGACAGCTGCTTGTCGGCTGACAAACATGGGAAGATGCAGCAGGATGAAGGGAAATGGGATTGCTCTGGCTGCTGGTTCAAAGAGAGCAAAAGGCTCTTCAATGTGGCTTTACCTGCGGTTCTTCAGCAGATCTAAACACGTCCCTCAAGAGTTCCAGTGCTGCAGAAGGGTCCACGAACTTACGCCATGTCCCCAGCATTAATGCAAACAGGCACTGAAGTTCTTGCATGAATGCAATATTTCTTTTTCCCTGCATTGCAAAAAGAAGAAAAGCCAAAGGATTTCTGCTGCTCAACAAAGCAGCATCTTAAGACTAAGTGCTACAGAACACCACATGCACATATGGTAAGAGGCACCCAACAACCAAGAAAAGAAGTGAAATAAAAAAGGACAAAAGCAGGAAGACATGCAGTGTCATTTCTGGGAATCCAAATCTTTTTTCCCAACAGATACATGGGAGAAAAAATTTAACCAAAACAAAACCTTTAAGGAAAAGAGTGCCAGAAATTATAGTTGCTAAACCATAAGGCAAAAGTTGATGAATTTATGCATTTATTCTGTCTGCATTTTAGGCTTTTTAGAGACTTGGGAGCATACATGAAAACAAGTAAAGCAAACTGTGTTAAATGGTGGTAGCCACAAAATGGGATGATATAACAAGCAAGCATTACTCTGTGTACACCTTTCTCTCTAAGTATTTTCTAAGCACCTCCTGCTGACCACTCTCAGAAGGTAGTGGGGCTAGAGGGACCTGCAGACTGGCTCAAATACTGGTTCTTCTATTGTGCATGCAAACTAATGAACAATCTGGAGCTGCCAAAGAAGTTTTATGGGAAAAATTTCTCCCCACATGGCAGTTAAAGGCTCTAGAGGAAAGTGGTACAAGAAGCAGCTCTTTGTTTTCCTATCCTGATTCTGTCTTTGAGAAATATTTCCCAAATTTGCCTTTAACATAGGCACAGACGTCACAGATGGCCTCAGAGTAAATCTGCTCATAGAAAGAGCAGAACACGACACCACAAAAGAGGGAAAGTTGACAGTGGTACTGAATCACAAACTTACAGTGTGACTACGACAACTTTCAAGCACATTCTGTGGGAGCGAGTACCCAAGGACCAGCCTCCGGAATTCTGGTAACTGAAACAGAGACTGAAAGGACAGGAGAGGTAAAGCCCAGTCATCATCTGCAAGGATTGGACTCACTGCAATTTGATGCCCTGTTGTCACTCTCTGATCTGACAGGGTCCTGTGTTACCGAACACACATTTACAGCCCCTGTGCTGGAACAGCACACTGGTACCCACCCAAGGGCAAAACCTCATCCTGCTATTTCTAGGATAGATATAACCATTTTAGGAAAGAGCATTCTATTCTGCACAGGCAGGCTCAGAAAAGCATCCAAGAACAAGCCATGGTGAGAAAGGCCCATTGGGAGTTTTCTCACTTCTCTGAGCTGGAGACAAATGATTAACACCTCTCTGATGATGTGAAATTGTTAGGAGAGGCAAATCTGCTCAGTTCCATTTATTGCTGTCTGTTCTTTAGGTCATCACTAATAATATAATCTGTCTAGCTGTTTATTTGTTCAAGCATCTATGCCTGTGTATTCCATTAACTGGAATACGATACACCACATGTTATGGAGCCAACAATAACTGCAGTAAAATTAAATTATCAGTTCATTTGGCCAGTCAAGCTTCTATCATTCAGTAGGCACTTGGCCATCGCTGCACAAAGCTCTGGGTATGGACACACAGATTCTCTGTAGCTATTTTTAAGCAAAGCCTACTTAACTGCTCTATGGCTCTTTCCGTGCAGGCCCAGAACACTTGTCACTCACATCACATAAACCCAGAAGTTTCTGTATTTGAGCAGGGCCACATTCACTCATCTGCATATTCACAGAGCTCCTGCACATTTACTTCTAACTGAGAAACATTTTGACTCCAAGACTGCAGCAAGTTTGTTATCAGAGAAAGAGAACTTTCTTACAGGTTACCTGTATAACAGCACTAAACCAACATGTATTTCCTATATTTTTCATTCCAACAGGCCAGTCATCTGCTCTTCTCCAGTCATTCTGCTTGGAGTTCTCTCCCCAGACTTCACAGCGTTTCCTTTTGGAGCGGTTTTTGTTCTCAGCGGAATGCGTGTCCTGTGGTCTGTCACAAGAGATGAACACTGTGCTGTAAAACAGTCCCCAAAGATTCCCGGCAGCTACGGGAATCACACTCCCCTCCAGCCAGTAGGTGTCCACCTGGTAAGTAATCCACGTTTCCTCTGCAGTTATCAGCTTAAGAACCAACTTATGATACCTGGGAAAACCAGAGCCCGTTTCTGGCCCCACTGATCTTTCGGCTGCATCCCTTTCCACAGCCGGAGCTTTTGGAGATTCTGGTGGTCTGACGGTGTTGGCTGTGCAGAGGTTGTCTTGGTTGTGAGGGGCAGGTGCAGCACTAACACCTAGAAGAGGAAGCAGCATTCTGATCAGTTTCCCACCACCACCAGCAAATGTTCTCTTTAAAAGGAACCTCTAGAAAACATCACACTTCATAAATACAGTGTTTCAATTGAAATGAGCAAAATTTTCTAGCTCAGGTTTTAAACCGAAATCCCTGTCCAGATCATGCCAGGCAATTCAAGAGCCACTGAGTGGGCTGGATGAACAGAACAGGGCAGAGCACACAGCTGTGTTCTGTGGATTTCCTTACAGCCAAATTCAGAGCTTGAGGGAACAGTTCAGAACTCTTGAAATGACAAAATGGGAACATTAGCTTTGTAGCTGTGATGTATCACCTACAAACATTATTAAAACACTGTTAAGTGATCAGCACTGGCAAAATCAGATCTGTACCAGGACAGGAGCTGGAGGCATGTGCTGGCAGAAGCAGGGAGGACAGATCCTTCCTCTCTGAGTTCACACAAACATGTGAAGCCCTAAGGGTGAGCAGAGGCAAAGGACTTACTCTGTGGGAGCTGTTTCCCCACCGCACTCCCCTCCCAGGTGGATGGCTCTGCAGCTGCCAGGTCCTGCGCTGGTTCCTGAGCGTGCTCCTCTGTCAGGAAGGTGACTGCTTCCATCAGGTCTCCGTTAGCAGCCTGGTACAATGACAGCAGAAAAATGAAGCAGCAGTGGGGAGCAGAAAAGCAGCGAAGCATTTACCCGTTGCCTCTCATGCATCCAGACTATTCATGGATAGCTCACATAGGCTATGCACCAACCATTCTAACAAGGGCCAGCTCATCATCAGCCCACAGACACATCAGCAAACATCCAGTCCGTGTGCTGTGTTTGGAGAGAGCCTGAACTTAGACCTGATTTTTTGGACAAATTCAGAGCTCTCTTTCCCCAGAACAATGACAATATACGCAAACCTTAAGAGCCTCGAGCAGGAATGCTGAATCCTGAATTCCCGTGATCTCTTTCATCTGGTTTAAGAGCATCTGGCAATCCTTTGTGCAAGAAATAAAGAAAGCTCTTGTGAAAAGGTGACCAGGATGGACATCAAACTGTTTCTCCAAGGCTTACTGAGGGCTCACCGGAGCACTTTTCCTTTCTTTCCTTTCTGCTGACAGAGTGACACACAAGTCCAGCCACACTGACTTGATGGAAATACCAACATCAGCTTGAACATCGTACTCAGGTTTTTGACCCACTAAATTCACAGACTAACATTCAGACTAATGTTGAATCCTTTGTATCCTCAGGAGAACACAGGCAGGCCCGGGAGGACAGGCTACTCCTGCAGTTGGATGTGCCACACCTGTGGTGGGAAGGGGCTCCCCTGCCCCCCGAGGCAGCAGCATGTGCAGCGGGACATATAAGGCGGCCGCCTGCTCCCAGGGCACTGGTGGGAGCTATTTTCAGTCTGGTGGCACATGCCATTTGTGGGTGTCACGTCTCACTGACAATAAGGTGTCAGAGTGGGGGCCTGGAAGGCTGTTATCACTCCTCCTTCCCCCTCCACACAGGCCACTCAAGGTTTGGTGAGACACTCACTGCTCAAGGACCCAAGCTACCGTTCAAAACCCATCCTTTGGCAGGTTCAGCCACTTAAAACAGAGGATTACAGAAATTCTCTTTACCAGAATTGTAAAATCTTTGGAGCCTTGGCTTACCACAGGGTGGTCACTGCGCTTGTGAAGCCATGAATAACCTCAGTCAATGGCTATCAGGAGAGGCAGCTCTCCACAGGTAGCCCCCCAAGGCTGGGGGTCCCACCATCCCTGCTCACAGCCACAGTTCAGCTGATGCTGCTGCCAATGGCTCAGCCTAGGTGACAACCGAGATGTGGCTCCATAACACTGGCAGTGCACGTGGTATGAGAAGGATATTAGAATAGGAACTTCTGTGACCGTGTTGCACCTCTGGATTTATAAAGGCTGTCCAGGATCCTGCTGCCAGCATGACCTGATCAATCCCAGCTCCTTAAGATGACACATTTAATCAACTTTAACCAGCAAAGCTGCAGGAAAATAAATTCAAGTTTCTACTTCCTCTCATCACTGAGAAAAAATGTAAGATGTTTTCAGGCTGCTGGAGCACAAGTTCCACCAGTAAGTAGCAAGTGAACTACTTTTTGGAGCCCCCCACTCACACTGGTGACAGATGCTACTCCACACACAAAGACAGCACACATCTGTGTCAGCCACTGAGACAAAAAACCTTCTGGATTACTTTTGGTGGGAAGTTCCTTGGCAAGTTATTCAGAGTAGTCCCACCTAAAACACCACTTTTGCTCAACTTTTACAAGAAAGGGCACATGTGCATGTGCACATTTCCCCAACTTGTCCCACACTCTTTTTTATTTCTGACAAGAGCCAAGAGGCACCAGAATGCCCCAGCAGCCCCACGAGGAGCTGCCCGATGAGGAGCCAAGGCTGTGAGGCTCGGGGAGGGCACGCTCTCACAAAGGCAAACCACTTAAATCATGTTGCTAATTTTGCTGCCTTAGCGCGCGCCGTGCGTGTTGGCTGACCCCACCTTACGCCGCAGGGTGGATTTTTCCAGTGCAGAAAAAAAAAAGAATCACCCTTGCTAATAAACTGCAACACAATAATGAAATCCAAGGCAAGACAGGGCATGATTTTCTGGGTTTTCTTCCGCTCCACGAAAAGGAGAACTCACAAAGGCTGCCAGGCTGCCATAAGCATAAAAGCCAATTACTGATCTTCCGCTCTAAGTTACCACTTAATATTCCAGTGATTCCAGCGTGATTTTATTCAGCCTTTGAGAAAAGGTTTGTGTTAACAGTGAAGAGCTTATCCCACACCAGTTTTGAGAGGCTTGCAGCTGCCTGGCAGCCCACAAAAGCCACTGGGAATCACGCTCTGTGCAACCAATTTGTCAAGATTTTGGGGAGTCTGTGGTTTTGCTGCCATAACTAGTCTGGTTATTGCTGCCTGAGGTTACACGCCATGGGGTTATAAAACAAGCTCTGTAGCTGGTAATTAACACCAGCGTGCTGCCGCTGCTAACACACCCTGCACTTGGAAACCCAAACCGAACCAAAGCCCTACCTGCTGAAAAATAACAACCCAAACACAAATCCTATTAGTATTAAATTACAGCAACAGGAGATGAGTATAAAACCAAGAAAGTGGGAGGAAGGAGATTACTAGAGATAAAAATTACAAGGTTGGCCAGGAGTGATGGAAGAGAAGGGTTTTGCGTTTTCCTCACCGCGCTCTGAAGTTTGTTTTGATCAGAAACAGCGAGTGGGGAAGGGAGCAACTACAGGAGTTCAGGGGGTTCCAGAAATAACCACAGGCGAGGAGGAGGAAGGTGGTGGCACAGAAGAGGCACCGGGGAGCTCAGCCTTCATCCCCCCGCACCTCAGCCACACTTTTTACCGCGGGGTGAAAAAAACCTGGATACAGAGAGGGCTGGAAACCCGCAGGCGGCAGCAGGAACAAAGCCTGCGCTCCTGGCCGAGGCTTCCACAAACCCACCACGGGAAGAAAGCAGCGTCTGTCTGCTCACCGTCCATTCCCGACCAGGGCACCGCTGCCACACCAGCGCCCCTTCTAACCCACAGCCCAAGGGGTGATGCCCTCACCGCACTCACCGCCGCGGCTCTGACCTCTCTGACGCGCATCTCGGGGTGCTGAGCGCGCAGGGATGCTGCAGGACAGCGGGCTGGCTGCTCCCTCCTCGGACAACCCCCGCAGCGCTCCCAACTCCGCCAGTGGCTCTTGCAGCCCCGGGGCGCCGGGACACGCCGCCCAGAGGAGGCTCAGCAGGAGGTGGGGGTGCCCTTCCCCGCGGTGCCGGTACCCCCGTTACCCCCCAACGACCCCCGCGCGCACCGGCGCCGTTGCCGGGCGGGCCGGGGCGCGGAGCGGAGCGGGCCCGCGGGG
>VWZF01001613.1:74094-88342 GCA_013396755.1 Sclerurus mexicanus | reverse complement strand
TCCGTCTGTCCGTCTGTCCGGGGGGGCATCCGTCCCTGTGGCCGAGTGTCCGAGTGTCCATCCGACTGTGCGTGTGTCCAACTGTCTATCCATCTGTGTGTCCAACTGTCCATCCGTGTGTCCATCTGTGTGCCCATCCTTGTGTGCATTGGTATGTCCATCCATCCATGTGTCCATGTGTCCGACTGTCCATCCATGTGTCCATCCTTGTGTCCGTCCATCCATGTGTCCATCCATGTGTCTAATTGTCCATCCGTGTGTCCCTCTGCGTGTCCCTCCATGTGTCCATCCATGTTTCCATGCATCCGTGTGTCCATCCATCCATGTGTGTGTCCATGTGTCCATCCATCTGTGTGTCTGGCTGTGTGTCCGTGCATCCCTCTATCTGTGTGTCCTTGTGTCCGTCCATCCATCCATCCATCCATCCATCCATCCATCCATCCATCCATCCGGTCATGTGTCTGTGTGTCCACATGTCCATGTGTCTGGCCATGTGTCCATCCATGTGCCCACCCGTGTCCCTGGCTGTGTCCTTGCCTGCATCCAGCCATGTGTCCATCCATGTGTCTGTCTGTGTGTCCATCCAGGTGCCCATGTGTCCCTGGCTGTGTCCAGCTGTGTGTCCAGTCACATCCCTCCACAAGCAGCCCCCGAGCATCCCCCGGACACAGGACCCGTTGTCCCTGGTCCCCACTCCAGCAGTCAGGGACACTGACCCCATCCCATGCTCTGTCCCTGCTGTGCCCCTCTGGACACATACAAATGAATTATTTTCTTTCAATTACAACAATGATGAGAAAAGGCCATTTTCCCCATTTTGATCCAAGCTGCATCTGACACATGTCCTGCTGTCCTGGCCTGAGCATCATCCTGCATCATCAGGAATGTGTCACTTGCAGTCACCAGCCTGGGTTTGCCCCCCACAGGGCACCGAAGCCCTTGTGGCTGTAGCACTGCTGGCATTGGTGTTCCCAACAGAGCTGTGTCACTGCAGGAGGGAGGGGGTAACAGGGTCAGACAGTGCCACATATGTCCCCTTTGTTGCCAATTCCTTGCAAAAAAATGCCCTTTTCTGGCTGGGTGGGCATCTCCCACACCTGGATTTTTCCTGGGCAGTCACAGAGCATCCCCCACCTTTTCTTTTGGAGGAGGTTTGGGAATCTCAGTGTGCTCTGTTCCAGGATTGCCTCAGCTCCCCCGTTCTCACATGTGCTCCTGCTGAAGAACTGGGGAGGCGAGAGCATGAGGAGGAGGAGGAAGCAGTGGGGTTGATAAGGTCAAACTGAGGAATCCAGTAGTGTTACCCAATTTCCTTGATACACAAAGGGAAAACAAGATACCCAGTGAAGTGTAAATGCAACAAAGTAAGAAATTCCACTCATTTCTGGAGCCTGCCAGGCTATTAATAGTGAGAGATAGCGCACTGGAATTTTTGCTCTGGGACCCCCATGTGCTGCTGAGGGAAAAATGCTTTGCCCCAGCTTAGTTGCTCAGGGAAGGGTCCTCAGGATTTCCCTGCCTTAAAAAAAAGTATTAACCATAAAAATTCTGAATGTCCCAGTTACAAAGATAAACTCAGCCCTGTATTTTTAGCTCCAAATTTGTTTAGGCTGTGTTTAATGTTTAGCAGTCTGATTAATGCTGTGGTGACTAATTAGGGTGCAGAACAATTTGTTTGCAATGTCAAGTGCAGTCACAGCACCGTTACATCCAAGGTAATTTACTACAGGGGGATTGTACACCCTCAGACAGAACGAGCTGCAGACATGCCCTCACCCCACTCCTTCCATGTCCAGTCTAGACTTAACAAAAGAAAGCAATTTGCTCTGTAGGTGCTTAAAAAATGAAAAAAACCCACCAGAATGGACGTCTCCTGCCATTGTCCCCTCCAGGGCTGTCCCCACACACTGTGCAGCACTGCCCAACCTCTCCAGCACTGCCAAAGTCCTCCATGCATCAGATTCCACCAGAAACAAGAGGAAGAAGACTTCACTGCAAGACTTTTCCAGGTGTTTTACACCACAAGCTAATAGCCTTTTCAGCTGAAACTCACCTTTCCAATTTGCTTGAAATCTTCCTCATTTTCTCCAGAAAATGAAGGGAAAAATACCCAGCTGTAACTGCCAGCATGTTTTTGTTAAAACATAGGCTGGTTCCTGACTGGAAAGATTTCCCAAAAAGTTCAGCCACTGAGAAGAGCGGGAGGAAGGCAGGCATGAGGTTTTTACACAAAGGCAGCCGCTGTACAATCCCTGCTGCAAACCTGCCTTGCGTCTCTCCCACGGTGCTGGCACTCAGCCACAATGGTGCAGGAGCTCACCATCCCTCTCCTGCCCAGCAAGCCTCTGGCATGGGTCTCCTTTAAAAAAACAAAAGGAAAAAGGAAAATACAGCCATACAAGGTGAAACACCAGTCAGGTCTACTCTCATCAAGGCAATTCCTGCCTGACGGGATGGTGCTGAGCCTGCGAGGAGTGGCTGCCGTCCCGCTTGGGATGAGCTGGATCACCTTCATTAACAGCAATGGGCTCCAAATACCTTCACATACTTATTATTACCTGGCTTTAATGGTAGTGAAACAGTGGCAGAATATTGCAAACACCTGAAGGGTGTCTAATGGAGGAGAGGACTGAAAGGAAAGAGCTCCCCTCCCTCTTCTGGGGGATTTAAAGGAATTGGGGTCCTTCACTGGGGTGACGACAGGCTTGGTGCCTGCCATGGGCAATTCTGGCCACTCCATGGGCCACCCAGTTTGTATCCACAGGGCAAAGCTACCAATGTCCCTAAATTATATTAAATTATTCAAGGGCACCACACTGAGCAGTCAGTCATGGCATTTGGTCTCTGCTTTGGTCTTGGAGCTGCACAAGGCAGGTGCCAGAGGAGAGATGCTGTGTGTTCCTCTGTCTGCTCACAGTGCTCTGGGATTGCAGCAAGCCCGAGCATCCCTGAGGACCACTGCCCCACAGGAGAGTCCTGCATCCCCTGGTGCCAGAGCAGGGGCTGCCGTGGGCCTGGCTGTGCCCACGCCGTCAGCCCTGCCTGCCTGCGGTGTTTATTTCATGTCCCACAGCGTTAAATCATAGCAGACATGCAATTTGGGGAGCGTGAGGCTCCGTAATGGGCGGCCTCGGGTGCGTGATGGGGCCGGGGCTGGCAGGCAGCCGCGCTACCAGGGCTCCTCGCTGATGCTTTATTGCTTTTGACGCTCCAAACGCACCCTGAAAGGCGAGTCTTGGCAGCCTGGAGGAGGGCTGCTTCCCTCTCCTGCCCGCTCCACATCATCAGGCACTGCAGCTGAGGCCTCCCTCCCCATTCCTGCTGTGGTCCCCATTCTGGCTGCAGCCCCCCATGCTGTGCAGAGCCCAGCCACAGCAGCCCCCAGCACATCCCATGGCACAGGGTGGGAGCTGCTGAGGGAATATGGTGCATAATGCTGCACACCCGGCGCTTGGGGTGAGGTCAGGTTAGGGTGAAGGCATGTGTGGGGCATCACTTGTCCCATTACATGTTGGGGACCTTGCGCCTGTGCCCCTGTGCTCTCCCCAGTCCCTGAGATCATTGCAGCTCTGCGTTAAGCACCTGCTTCCCCAGCCAGAGAGCCTGCTCCCAGCACGGCTGCTCTAGGAAAGGGCCCTGAGTGTCCATCCTGGTGCAGACACTGCCATGCCTGGCTGCAGCAGAGCCCGGGCAGGACACGGGGCTGAGCCGTGGGAAGCCCCAGGCGCCGAGCATTTCGATTCCCAGAAAAGCAATTACCGTGCAGCAGATTACAGGGCTAATAAAATCCCATTATGCCATTTCGGAAAGTAAATCTGATCCGGGTGCTGCCGATTGATATCAGCCATCCCACAGAATGTCCCGCAAGAGCCCCCTGCGCGCTCGCGTAACATGA
Source organism: Sclerurus mexicanus (assembly GCA_013396755.1). Taxonomy (NCBI): domain Eukaryota; kingdom Metazoa; phylum Chordata; class Aves; order Passeriformes; family Furnariidae; genus Sclerurus; species Sclerurus mexicanus. The sequence goes on along the minus strand of VWZF01001613.1, from coordinate 84,447 downwards.
GGCTACAGTAGATCACGCTAATTAGATATCCGATAACAGGAGGGCTGATAGGAACTACATTAAAATCTCTTTAAGATGAAGACGTAAAACCCAAGGGAGAAAATTCAGAGTTAATGACGCTGCAGCAGAGGCTCCACTGGAGCGGTCCGTGCCCCCTCGGCCGCATCCTGCCCGCTGCAGACACAGGGGGCTGGAGGAGAGGGGGCAGAACGGGGCATGGTCCCCAGCGCCAGTGCGGCGCTGCCCGTGATTTCCATTACCCAGATTCAATAAGAGGAGAGCGCTCCGAGCTGCCGGCACTCCCAGGGAGGTGACTTTCCAGCCACTAACGGAGCCGAGAAATCAAATTAGCCCCGTCTCTGCTCACGCTCTCTCCCTGACACCGCTGTTGGCAGCTGAGGGGGAGTTCATCAGGGCCCTGCACTAATTCTTATCTCGTTTAACTGACTCCATGCTGGCACCTGATGCGATTTGCTCTACGCCACTGCCACAGGCTCTGGTCCCTGCCTGCCGCTTCCCCAGCATTTCCAGCAGCTGGCAGCTTTGCGGGGGCACGGGCACCTACAACACACACAAAAGCAGTGTGTACAGACAGGAATACTGAAGATTATAGGGGCTGGGGGTCGGAGGGAGGCTTCCCTGCCAGCCAGAGGGATGTTGCCCAGCCTAAGGCCGTGATGCTGTGAGACAGAAGGACAGATGTGTAGCCCTAGCAGGGCACCCATGAATGGGCAGAAACCAGGTGCCTTTTGGCTCTCAATCTTACCAGACTAGCCTTTGCTTGTGGTCTTGTGTTTGCTTGTCTTTGCCCCAAAGTGTTAAATATTTGGGGAACCCAAAACCCATAGGAAGCAGTTTGTTTGCTGAAATTTACAGCAAATGCAAGTTGCTGCAATGAAAACAGACCATGGTGTTGGTGCAGGTCCTAGGGGTCGGGGAAAGCTGCGGCTCCAGGCAGGGGTGCCAAGGGCTGGCAGCACATGCTGCCACCACCTGTGTCTGTCAGACTCACTGTCAGCGTGACAGATCCACCCACCACAGGGTGTGAAGGGGAGCCTGGTACCTCCAGAGTCCCCCCATGCCCCTGCTGATGGAAACCCACCCTGTGCCAGAACCACATCCTGGGACAGACCCCACTCAATCCCATCTCTCAGAGACTTTCCTCCATCTTTCCAAATGCTGAGTATCTCCTGGAGCAGCCCTGGCACCTGCAGCACCCTTTTCCTCCGGGTTGTGCCCCCCATTCCTGCTGCACACTGGCACGATGTTTGTACCCCAAACCCCACTTTGTCACAGCCAGACGCCTGGGCAGCGGATGGGGGAGCCCTGAGGGAACCAGCGAGGAAGGTGGGGGTGGCTGGGTGGGCCCCTCTTGCATCCTCCCAGCCTGAAACTTGATGCAGCGGGAGAGGCTGATCGCGAGATTAACTGGGCGTTCTCAAAAACCCGACGGCGGGGGGAAAGCCACACGAGTGCCGCCTGCCTCCCCGCTCCGCTCACTCCTCCGCCGAGCCGGCAGCGGCTGGAGCCAGCAGAGCCATCCATGACTCCCGCTGCTCTTGGGGCGCTCCTGGCCCTGCTGCCACTGGCCTTGATGCTGCAGAGCCCAGGTAAGGCGAGGGACTCGAGGGCAGGGCTGGGGAGCTGGGGTAGGAGAGCAGGGACCTGGCATGGTGCAACATCTTCCCAAAACCTGAGCAGTTCTGTGCTGTGGACAAAGACTGCTCTTTATTTTAGGGACACCTTCATACTATTGGGAAGTACCTGGGAGAAGCTGGGGCATGGGAAAGCTCCAGTGTGGAACCCAGAGGTGCATCCTGCCTGGGTAACGCAAGCAGCAAGGCAACGTGGTGTTTGACGGCTCATCAATGTGGGGCTTTGCAGTACTCTGGAGCTGTGCTGAGAGCCAGCCCTGAGGACAGAGACACGAGTCCCCTGCCTGCACCCCACTGCCTGGGAGCTGCTGCCTGAGCCCTCCACTGATTAAGGGCTTTTTCTACTATAATGTTTCATCACTCATAACCTGGATCTGGGTTTTGGGGAGGATGCTGTGCAGCTCTGCATTGTTATTTTCCTGTTTTCCCATTTAACCTTCCCGGGAAATAGCACAAAAATCCTTCTGCTGTTTTGCACCAGCACAGCTGGAAGTGTTCAGCAGGTTGGTGACTCAGGTCTCTGGATGTGTCATGTCACTCCTGTCACCAGGGCATCCTTCTCAGCTCCCAAACCTTCTCCCACCATTATCACGGCAAAGGTATCAGAAAAGGAGTAGGAGCAATGACACTCTCACCCTGGCAATGCTGGTCAGGAGGCAAGAAGGACTGTGCAAGACAGACCCCCACGTGCCAGGGCTCTGCTGAGTTGCACCAGCACAGATTTGGGCCAGGCAGACCAGCACAGTGTCCGCAGCAGAGGCAAAGAGCACCTGGGGTTAACTCAGCCCAGTCCTCCCTCTGCAAAGCCATGTCCCTTCTGCCAAAGTATCCAGATGCAGAGCTGGGTAGCATGGGTGTCAGGAGGAGGAGAGGAGAGGGTGTGAGGAGGAGCTGGAGCATGAGCCAGCTGCCACCAGCTGCAGCAGGAAAGGCCACTTGGCCCCAGCCGTGATGACGACAGCGCCTGTATTTCCTCCCCTCACCTTAATTACTGCCTCTGCCCCCCCTTGCTGCCTCTGTTCACGCCTGCCTGCTCGAGGGTCGTGTGCCCGGCCAGCTCCCCGGCATTACCAGTCGCGTGCAACGTCAGAGGGGCTGAGGCTGCAGGATTTTTTTTCTTTTTTTTTTAGCTTAAAACACAGATTAAAGTTCCCTTCCAGCAGCTTTTCCCAAGTTCCCGCAGATCTATTCCAATTAGTCTCTTCCATTAGGCGGGAATTGGACTCCGGGGCTGGGCGTGCTGCAGAGCAGAGCCACGAGTGCAGCGCTGCTGCCCTGGCCTGGCCACGGCGTTCCGGCTGCCTGGCAGCCAGGACACGGTGCCTCAAGCAATTTGTCCTTGATTGATGCTGCCGGCACCAACCGAGGGACTGTTTCCACAGGAAGCAAACACCAAGGTACCTAATAAATTAATTTAGCATCCTGCTTCGGCTCTAACCTTTGCTGCCTCCACCTGCTGAGCAAAGCAACACCCCTGGAAGGAGGGAGAAGGAGGAAATGTACCGGAGGTCCCTCATGGTCCCCTGCTGCTGATGTCCTGGCACCTGTGCAGAGAGGTGGAGGCTGGCAGCTGTGCCCCCTGAGGCTGGGGAAGGTCACAGTGCTGACCACCTGCAGAGCAGAGGATATCAGTAACATGTTAGGTGGTGGTTCTGGTGGCCAGGCTTGTTTCCCATCAGGATGCTCCTGTTTGGCTTGGATGGGGAAACCCCAACTGGTAAGTGAGGGCTGGCAGCTGGCAGCATCCTGCAGTCCATGGCACACCCCAGGGTGATGGCAGCTGCTGTCTCAGTGCGAGCAGCCTCCCTCCCTCCCTCTGCTAGCAGGTAGCCAGCGTAGGGGCTGGACACCAGAGCCCTCCGAGCCCGCCCTGCAACGTCTGTCCCACTACCTGCTGGCCCACTACCAGAAGGGCACCCGGCCTGTGCGGGACTGGCGAACAACCACCAATGTGGCCATTGACCTCATGGTCTATGCCATCCTCAGCGTGGTGAGTTCTCTGCACCCATTCTGCATGTGTCCACAGGGAGGGGAATGGTACCTGGCATGCAGCATCCTCCTGGCACGCTCTGCCCATCTTCTGGAGTGCCAACACCCCTGTTCTAACACCATGTCCTCTTCTTCCCACAGGATGAGAAGAACCAGGTGCTGACCACCTACATCTGGTACAGGCAGGTGAGTGGCCTTGAAACTTCACCCCTCCCTTGCCAGGCTACCCTGGAGTCAAGCACCCCTGAAAAGACAGGGTTTTTTATGGGAGAAGTATGCAGCCATGCAGGAGAGCAGTGAGGAGGAACCCATCCCAGGGGCTGGTGAGAGCTCTGTAGCACATTAACCTCGAGGCTCAGTTTTCATGCTCTGTGTTTTGCAATGTTGGGTGTTGTGATAGCTGGAGGATGAGCCTTCACTCCGTCTTATGGGGGGAAGATTGCCTGGTGCTAGTTTGGGATCTGTGTGCTTAGCAGGGGGGAGGGGACCTTGTGCTTCAAGTCTGCTCTCCCTTGTCCCCAGCACTGGACAGATGAGTTCCTCAGGTGGGACCCAGCTCGGTTTGACAACCTGACACAGATCTCCCTCCCCGTGGAGAGCATCTGGGTGCCTGACATCCTCATCAACGAGTTGTGAGTGTGGCCAAAGTATGGGGGGAGATGGCCTGGGGCTGGACCTCCCTCACCTACTGTGGGCATGTGCCATCCTATGCTTTGTATTCCTGGCACAGAGCTGGCAGCCTTCCCCACAACGGGGAGCTGCAGATGGGGATCGGCTTGGCAGTTGGGCCATTTCCAATGCTGGCTAACTGCAACTGCTGGTAATTACCCGTGCCGTGCCGGGGGTGGGATCCAGATATCTGGAGAAAGGCTTTGTGAAGGCAGCACAATGCAAGGGCAGCTGCAGAGCTGCTGGCCCTTCCCACGAAGCCAGCCAGTGTCCTTCCCACTCAAGGAACATTTAAGGTGTTCCCAATGGCTCCTGAGGGCCCTGGAACAACAATACAGACAATTTTAGGGCTGGCAGAAGGCAGCAACCTAGGCAGTCAGAGGTGATGCCAGGCAGAAATGCCTGCGTGGGTATCACCAAAAAAGCAGAACTCCCTGCTCCCGGGCAGTTTCCCCCTGAAACATCACTTGGCAGGAGGAACTTCTGCCCACAGAGCTCCCCAGCCCACACCTCTGTCCCTCGTGTCTCCCAGTGTGGATGTCGGAAAGTCTCCCCACGTTCCCTATGTCTATGTCAGCCACCACGGAGAGGTGCAGAACCTCAAACCCATCCAGGTGATGACTGCCTGCAGCCTGGACATCTACAACTTCCCCTTTGACGTCCAGAACTGCTCGCTTACCTTCACCAGCTGGCTGCACCACAGTGAGTGCCGGGATCCCCGTGGCTGGGAGGTCAGGGGATGGGGCAGGACCTCTGCCGGGCCGGAGCTCCGTGCATAAGACAACTCGTCCCTCTAGATGGCCCCAGTGGATCGGGGAATTGTGCGGGGAGGGCAGGCACCCAGCCCGGCGTGGAGGGGCCGGCAGTTGTCGGCGCTTTGGGCAAGGCATCCCTTAATCCTCACCTCTCCTCTGCCCTCCCAGTTCGTGACATCAACCTCTCTCTGTGGCGGCAGCCGGAGCTGGTCAAGTTCGACCGGAGCGTCTTCATGAACCAGGGCGAGTGGGAGCTGCTCTATGTCCTCAGCCACTTCCAGGAGTTCAGTGTCAAGAGCAGTGACAACTATGCCGAGATGAAGTTCTATGTAAGAGCCTTCAGCCACTGTGTTTCTCGGGGACGTGGCACGAGGGAAGGGTCTCGCCCCCATCCCTCCAGTGCTCCATGCTGCAGCACTCCTGCCTGAGGATGGGAAGCTCCTGGTGCTGAGCCCTTCCTCTAGCTCACCCTAGTGCCTCCCACCATACTCACCTGCCTTGGAGAAGAGCCACAGCAGCTCAAGGCCTCATTTCAACCCTTCACTGAACCTTTCCTCTTTCTCTGTCCTTCAGGTAGTCATCCGGAGACGCCCCCTCTTCTACACGGTCAGCCTTCTGCTCCCCAGCATCTTCCTGATGGTTATGGACATTGTGGGCTTCTACCTACCTCCCAACAGTGGTGAGAGAGTCTCTTTCAAGATCACTCTCCTGCTGGGCTACTCAGTTTTCCTCATCATTGTGTCTGACACCCTGCCAGCCACTGCCGTCGGCACCCCGTTGATAGGTACGGTGGCGCTACCTGCCCATCTCACTGCCATGGCAGTCCTGAGCAGAGATCACAGGGCACTGAGAGCTGGGCAGGGAGCACTCACTGGTGCCTGTGCTCTGTGCGTGAGCCTTTGCAGGCCACCCACCTCAGTGACACCTCCACAGGCATCTATTTTGTGGTGTGCATGGCGCTGCTCGTCATCAGCCTGACAGAGACCATCCTGATCGTGTGCCTGGTGCACAAGCAAGACCTGCAGCCCCACGTCCCTGAGTGGCTCAAGCACCTGCTGCTGGAACGAGCCACCGTCCTGCTCTGCATCCGGGACAGGAAGAAATTCATCCAAAGCAGGGCGCAGAGCTCTGACACCTCCAGGCAGGGAGAGAGCAATGACAGCACAGGTAAGGGCTGCACAGAGAGGGCCTGTGGGAACTGAAGGGGTCTAGGTCCCAGGTAGCCATCTATATCTATGTAGCTACTGTTGGTATGGTGAACTGGTTGCCTACTACACTCATAGAAATCCCAGTTCTCCATCCACGCAGGTTTTTTTAAACTTTCCTCTCTTGATCCCGCAGCCAAGCTGACCTCCTATGGCTGCGAGGACCCCCGGGAGAGTGGGGCAGTGGGGGGCACAAGGCCCTCACTGGCCTTTGCTGGCCGGGCAGAGGGCTCAGTGGTGCTGCAGGGGGTCCTGCGTGAGACCATGGCCATCCGCCAGTTCCTGGAGAAACGCGAGGAGTTCCGCGACGTCGCCCGCGAGTGGCTGCAAGTGGGCTATGTGTTGGATGTTCTGCTATTCCGGGCGTACTTGGCGGCCGTCCTGGCTTACAGCATCACTCTGGGCACCCTCTGGTCGGTGTGGCGGGACGTCTGAGCCGTGCCCGTTCTTCAGGAAGACGGGGGGACTGCAGATGTTGCCTCACTGCTGTGGGTGCTACCCGCCTATCGATCCAGGCAGGCGCATCCCTCAGGTCCCCCAGCTCCGCAGCGGGAAGGTGAAGCCGAGGAGGAGCCCCCAAGCCCCCCTGACCTCGCCTAAACCTCGCTCCGTGCTCTCCCCACCATCCCCGGGAGCGCCCCGGGCCGGGCGCGGATGCTGCTTCAGCACCGCGGACAGCGGCATCGCCGCCCGGCCCGGCCAGCGCCCAGCCGGGGGTCTCCCCTGCCCCGTGGGGTCCCCACCACCCCAGGGATACCGCTACCCTCGGCCCCCCTACCCCTCACTCCGGATACTGCCTTTATTCCCTGCCCCGGACCCTGAGCACGATTGTTCCTCAGTCCCCACCACGCTTCTGCCCAGCACTTTTAGCGAACTGGGAGAGACCCAGTGCCAGGCGGCAGCCAAACCGGGATGTCAACAGGACTGGTTTTGTGAGCACGAAGTGGTGGGAGAGACCCCTGGGGTCATGACTGCCACCACAGCTGCAGTCAGTCCCCAGCTCCCACTGTCCATCCACCTCTGCAGGGGCAGAGGCATGAGGCAAAGAAGAGAGGAAAGCGCTGGAGGTGCTGGGAGGGCTGGAGATGCTGGGAGGGCCATCCCATGCTCTAGGAGTATCCCTGTGTATAGTGGGCCTGCAGGTGGTGGGGGACAGCACCTGGCTCTCACACAGCCACCCTCAAGCCCATTGGTCTTGGACCAAGACTCCCACTCGCCGTCCCAGAGCCATCATCCGCAGGAAAACTTCCTGCTGAGTGATGGGGGCTGAGGATGGGTGCAGCGGGCTCCTGCCGGCGCCGGCCCTCACTAATGCGCTGATGGTCTGTAAGTGGCTGCCTATTGATGAGGTGTCCAGTTAAAGAGTTCGCGAGACACTAAATCAGCCCATTGATCCTGCCGAGATCGATGGTGCTACAGACCTGATCAGTGCGGTGGGCAATTAACACCCTCTGGAATGAGCTGCCTTCGTGTAACATCAAACGCTCCAACAGACAAATCCAATGGGCCCATTGACCCGGGCATCCGATGCCACTCAGCCTGTGTGTTTGAGGAGGGGACAGGGCAGCAGGACCCCCAAGCCGGCCTCACCATCCCTCTCCTACCCGCCAGGGCCCTGGGTGCCCCCCAGGGCTGCACTGTGAGATGCTCACCTATGCTGCTGCATCCCATGGACCACGTTGGTGGCTGCCTGGTCCTTGTCCTTCCCTGTGCTAGGAAGCATTCCACACCCAACCAAACCCCTTTGTCCAACTCAGTGGTCCTTTCCCCCGGCAAAGGAGACTACCTATGCTGGAGGAAAGATCCAGATTCTCCCTTTGCCCTCTTGCTACTTTGGGAAGTGCCACACGCAGGAAAAAGTTCCAGGCATCTCTCTGAGAGGAGCCTTGATTTTCCTCTTTGAAAAAAATAAAAAAAAAATCAATAAATCTGAATCTAATCTCCTAATAAAGGTTTAATGAGGACATAATGTTGATGGAACAGAACATTGTTGCAGCATAATCGCTCCCAGCTGCTGCGCGAGTGTGCACACAAAGGCCCGGTCCTACCGCGATTTCCCCATTATTGTAACAACGCCTTTGTGCCAGGCCAAGTGCTGCAAGGGGCTTTGCCCCCCTTCTCCCAGGGCACTGCAACCCACAGGTCGTTCACAGCAGGACCACCTCTGCTTGCCTGAACCTTGACCAAAGTTACCCACCATTTGCCCAAAGCCTTCCTGGAAAAAGCTGGGGGGAATGGGGAGAGGCAGTGACGACCATCAGGACCTTGGAGTGGGCATGCAGCGCCCCAAACCTGTTGGGAAGCCCTGGGGCAGGGGGCAAGCCTTGACACTGGCACGTGATGTGGCTGCTTGGCACACACCAACCATCCCTGAGAAGAACTAAGCGATGTTCTGCACCCAGAGACTCCAGCCACTCTGTGATTAATATCTAACTGCATCGTGACACCCATCAGACACGGCCAGCACCCGTCGGGCACTATACTGGCAGCACCCACCTGGCTCTGCCACGGTGTGCGGTGCAGCGCGTTTTACCACAGCACAAAAGGAGAGCAGGCGCTGCCGTTAATGTAGTCAGTAAATAAATAAAGGAGGGCTTAAGCTTAGTGTACAGCAATCAGTTGGGAACTACGGGATAATTAACGCAGCGGGGGGCCGGACGGCTCTGCAGGCAGGTTTAAATGAACGAGTTCACTTTCATTGAGGCAAACTTGCTCCGCTCCCTGGTGAGCCGTGCAGGCAGCGTGCCGTGCGTCCCGGAGCGAGGGATGCGGGATGCTCCCCGTCCATTGGGACATCCCGGAGGGCCCCCCATTCACTGTGGTTTGTTTAGGGAAAGGACCCCCCCTATGAGCCCCCTCTGAGCAGGCACCCCCAAAATCATCACTGTGAGTCCCCTCGTGGCTCGCCCTAAGCTGGTGGGATGCATCCTTCCTTCTCCTCCTCCTCCTTCTTCCAGCAGGCACAGGAATGGGAGACAGCAGGCCGAGACAACAGAATTAACTTTATTGGTTGTTTTTTGTTTTCTAACTGCAGATTTCAAGGTATACAACTGAACATTGCTATTTTCCTTATGAGACTTATAAATAAAAATACAAAAAATGTTCACTACAAAAAAATCTACCGTTAGTAGGATGTAAAAAATATTCTCTTTGCTATAGAAGGCACGAACTTCACTTAGTGACACATGGAGAGAAAAAAACCTGCAGCAGTATATTCTTCCTTTTTTTTTTGTCTTTTTTTTTTCCTCTGTCAGAAACACTGAAGTCTTACAAAGAAATGCATCTGAATCTACACAGGACGAAGGCAGGTGCAGAGAGCTGCAACTAGGAGACACCACAACTGGGATTTTTTTTTTTAAATTTTTTTGTATTTTTTTTTCTTTTTCTTTATTTTTCAGGAAACTTTTAGCTAATGGCGTCTGTGGCTAGAGGACAGAGAGGACTCACAAGCAGAACTGCAGGGGAGCGAACGGCGAGGGGAGACGGGCAAAAGTCGTACAAAAAATAGGAGCCGATAGATACTCTGAGAAAACCAAAGGGGAACTTGGGCACCTTCTGCGCCCGGGCTCAGAGAGGTGCTGAGGTAGACGGAACGAGGACAGCGACGGACCCGAACCACGAGCGGCAACACAGAGCAACGGGACGGGCAGGTGGGCGCTCACGACACCGATGACAAGCCAGGGGAGAGGGAGCCCGGGGCCGCGTGGCCCCGCGCGGCGCTTGGTCCTCACTGCTATGATACACATATATATACTTATATATATATATGGAGGGGTGGCGGGGGCTGAGCCACGGCGAACGGTGCGGGGACGCGCGCCCGGCACGCGGCGGCGGCGCTCCAACACCAACCCCGACGCCGTCGCAGCGGGGGCTGCGGCACTGGGGGAGGGGGGTGGCAGGATGGGAGGGGAGGTTAAAGCAAAAATAACAAAGAAAAGCCACATGAGCTCAGCCAAGTGCTCCGCGGCACTGTGGCACCCGCGTCCGGCAGTGCCAGGGCGCCGCGGGGACCCGCCGTGCACACGCCGGAAATTGCAGCAACTTTTTCTGTGAAAGAACCGTTTTCTTTTTTTTTTTTAA
>VWZF01001613.1:52212-74049 GCA_013396755.1 Sclerurus mexicanus | reverse complement strand
TTTTTTTTTTTTTTTTTTTTCCTTAGGCACAACAATTAAACGAGCCGTTCTCCACAGTCACATCCCGGATTGTACAGCAGCGGTGTCCCCCACCCTGCGTGGAGCAGCGACAGTCCCACGCCTAGGGGCACATGCACGTGCAAAGCCAGACCGGGGTGCGAGGGAGGATGCTGCTCCCATAGTCGTATCCCTGCTCGGCACCAGGAGAGGTGGGACGGGCACCCCAAACCCAGAGGGGCCATCAGTGTCCCCCCAATCTGTATCCAGACACCATCCCGCTCCCCCCAACGCTTTTCTCCCCCTTTTCACCCAAATGCAGCAAAACGACAAAAATAATAATAATAAAAAAAAAAAAGCCGTGGGATGGGACCACCGAGCCCGCGGCTGCGCAGGAGAAACACAACAAAAACGAACACAAGAGGTAGCTTCGGAACCAACACCCCTGGCCCCACGGGGCCAGGCAAAAAATACCAGTTTTGGTACGGATAATGCACAACGGGAGGCTTGGCAGGGACACCACGGCTGCACCGCCCCTCCACGGCCGACGCCGGGCACGCGGCTGGCACACCCCGGCCACGCTGCCCCCCGTCCCTCCCAAATCAATAAAAGCTCATGAGGTCACAAAAAACCGAGGTAATTTCAAGTAAAATGTGCTAAATGCGGAAATATTCCAAAAGAAAGTTCAAGAAAAACCAAACGAAAAGCAAAAAAAGCGGCGAGCGAAGCCGCCTGCCACTGGGCACCCCTCACTTGTGGGCTCCTGCAGCTGAGGGCTGGGCAAAAAAAAATACACTTCGCACCTTCCAAGTGCCCCAAATCAGCAGAAGAAAAGAGGATCCCTCCATTTGGAGTGATAACACACACTAGCAGCCCCCATTTTGGCACCAGAATCGACCACGCATCACCAAACCAGCTGCATCTCCCCATGAGGGGATTTACCCTTGCTTCGGGAAGGCGGGGAAGGAGGGGGAAATGCATAGAGGTCTTTGGTCAGGGGAGAGCAGCAGCCTCTGGTGCACCTTGTGTCCACCCAGATGCCGGGCAGCACCACGAGGCAGCCCAGTTAACAGCTGGCTCCCTGCCCCAAACACCCTCCTCGGGCCAGGATCCCCCAGGACACTCTTGCCAAAGCACTTGTGGCTCGCAGGGCACTGGCGCTCTCCCACCTTTGATGCCGCAGCCTGGGAGCATGGGAACCTGCTGAAATGGGGGCCAATCCCCGCGCGGGAGTCGGGTCCTCTGCAGGGCATCCACGGTGGGATCGGCAGTGACGGAGGACGCCAGCAATGAGAGCCTTCCCAGAGCACCGGCCGTGCACACCATTCCTACATGGTCTTCCCAGCAGCGCCAGTGGCCAGTGCCAAGGGTGATGGAGGGGCCGCTCGGGGGCTGCAAGGGGTGAAATCTGCCCAGCAGTGAGGGCACAAGAGCAGTGGGTGCATGAGCAGCTGGGGTGGTGGTGCGGATGGGGCTGGGGAAGGGGCCGGTGCGTCTCCCACCCCAGCGTGAGCCACAGGATCCTTCCAGCAAGAAGCAACGAACGAGAACCAAAAACAAACAAGGCCATGGACGCTGCGGTTTTGGTGGTTTTTTTTTTTGCCCAGTCCTCTGCCACTCGGCCCTGCTGCCCCTGAGCCTCCTCCCTCAGACGTAGCAGAGGTAGAGATAGGTCTTCTCTATCCGCCAGTCAGTGGGGATCTCCTCTGGCTTGTGGCCCTTCATGTGCTTCTGCATGGCAGAGAGGCTGGGGCAGTACTCCAGGCAGATGGTGCACTGGTAAGGGGAAGCGCCGTTGTGGGTCCGAAGGTGTTTGATCATGGCTGAGTAGTCCCGGGAGCGCTGGTGGCACAGCTTGCACTCGAAGGGCTTCTCGCCTGCGGGAGACAGGGGTGTCAGTGGGGGCTCAGGACCTCAAGGTGGTAATTAACTGCCCGGCATCGACACTGCTGTGGCGGGCACAGCCAAGTAATGAACAGCAGAAGCAATGTGGCTATTGATCCCCTATTTACAACAGTTACGTGCCAGCACATCCTGAGGTTTGTTATCCTTGGCTCTTGCCCTGATCCACACCACCGGCATCACCAACGGGGTAACCGGTCTGGCGCCACCAGACTCACCACGGACCCCCCCAGCACGTACCTGTGTGGACCCGGTAGTGGGTCTCCAGCTGGTGCTTGAGGCTGAACTTCTTGCCACAGCCGTTGCACTCATAGGGCTTCTCTCCGGTGTGGATGCGCTTGTGGCCCTTCAGCGTGCTCTCGTCCCGGAAGCAGCTGCCGCAGAACTCGCACTCGTAGGGGTGGTCGCCTGCAAGGACACGCGTGGGTCAGGCCTGCCTTGTCCGCTGTGCCACACCAGAGCCAGCTCCCCAGCCTGTTTACCCCGGGCACCCACTGCCATCCTGGGGGCAGAGTACTCCAGTCACCCCAGTGCAGCATGCTGGTCCCTGCATGGAGGGGGTGTTCGGGTCTGTGGTAGGGTAGAGACTGGAAGGTGCTGCAACCCTCCCACCACCAATTCCCAGATTTTTCACCCAGCACCACCGGCACAGACCCGGCCCTGGACATCTCCCATGCTCCAGACCGAGCGGCTGATAAATGAACTCCGGTTCGGCACCAAAGGCAGAATGATTTGAAGGAAAGGTGAGGGCTCCAGCTACTTATTTATTACAGCCGCGAAGGCAAGGACAATAAAGATAGATTGATCGTCCGAGACTTTATTCATGAATATTTAAATATTACTGATTTGTCTTGTCACTGTAATTACAATTTCTCTGTGCCGCATATCCTACAAGCACAGTTTATGGTAAAGAATGGCGAACTGTATTTCACTTGTCCTGCTGCAGATGTGCGGAGCTGCCAAGCGTGTAATGTTCCCCGCATTTCATACATTTTCTTCAGCTGTGAAGGCTTAAGTCATCCACAATGACCTACGTTTTTTCATTATCCCCGTGTCAAACTGCACTCGTGCCTGGGCATAAATTGTCCTTCTCGTTATATACTCACATGCCTGCGCTTTCGCTTCCTCTTTAAAATGATATTTTACTCTCTCCCCGTGTGCTGCAGCCCAGCCCTGCGGCCCCTCTCCCCTTCCCACAGCTGCTGCCTGGGCACTGGGGGAGGAGGATGCTCGGGATGCAGTTCAGAGCCCCCCTCTGAAGGTGAGCAGGCAGTGCCTGTGGGCAGCTGCCTTTCCCCTCCCTGTGCCCAATTCCAAACTGCCACCTTGGCTTTTGATCCTACAGTCAAAGACAGCAATTTTTGTAGCTGGAGGCAGCCAGCATTTCCACCCACCCACTTTTTAGGGGAGCCAGTGCCATGGAGTGCCCTGGTCCTGAGAGGAGCGTGTACATCCTGCAGCCGTGCAGGATGGCACCACGCAGCACGACTAAAAGCTCCTAAAGTGCTGATGATCCTGGTGTTTTTTCACAGCCGGGAGCTGCTAAAGCAGCAGAGGTTGAGGTGGGACACGCGCAGCCCGACCCGCAGCCCAGGTCACCGGATTACTGGCTATAAATAGCTCCAGCACTCAGCATTAACGTGCTTATCACCAGCACAGGATTCCCGTTTCTCACATTGGGACCCCAAGCCCACGTGTGGGTCTGGCAGCTGCCAGCCACAGTCTGGACAGAGCAACCCCTTCATGACACCACCCGCAAGACCCTCAGCAGCCACCTTCTTGTCCCCTTTGGAGATCATGTGGATGCCTGCTGCCTGGCAGGAGCAGGGAGAAGGGGCATCCTGGCTCGGCACACAACAGCAGTGCCACCAAGGAAGTCTCACAAGCCTCCCACTTGCGTGGGAAAAGGATGGGTGAGGAATGCTTCACCCACACGGCTGAGGAGGACCATGGCACCAGCTGTGATCCCGCATGACCCTGCTCATTCCCCAGGGATCGGCTTTTCCGGGGGTGTTTTGTGGCCGGCCCTGAGTGATGATGCTGATGGCACGGCCAGGACCAGGGAGCTGCCTGGCGATGCCGTCGGAGGAGCTGAGGACGTGGCACGGGCGCTTTGAGGACACAGTGTAAGGCACCCAAGCTGTGCTCTCCCACCCGGCAATCCCACGGCCAAGCCCTGCCCCGGTTGGGGCCACGGCAGCACCAGCTACATGTAGTGCAGGTCGCCCTAATCCCATTAGGGCCGAGCACCAGCTGATTATGTGCATCTACCGCCGTAAGCTGATGAGGTGGATATGATCACACACCCCCTAAGAAGGTCACGTGCCACCCCAGGCCGGATCGACTTATTACACTCAGCTTTCTTTTATTTTCTGTTTTGTTTTTAAACTCCAAGCCACTTCAGTCACCTCGTTTTTAGACAATTCACCTTTCTTTCCCCTATTTCTTTTCACACCCACGGAGAAAGAGGCTGGCCTGGCCACGCCAGCCCTGAGCCCCCGCAGTGGTGCCACCGTACCTGTGTGGGAGCGCAGGTGCCTCTTGAGCGCGGTGTGGCTGGGGAAGGTGCGGTTGCACTCGCTGCAGATGTAGCTGCGCACCCCGGCGTGCACCTCCATGTGCTGCTGCAGGGCGCTCTGCGTCTGGAACCGCTTGCCACACAGCAGGCAGAAAACAGCCATGTCTGTACCTGTGGGAGAGGGAGAGACCCCGCTTAGGCATGGCACCCAGGACCCCTGGCTCACTGTCCCATCACCCTGCTGTGTGGGGGTCTCCACTCCCACACGGCAGCAGGGATAGTCTGGCAGCAGGGGAGGACGCCAAGAGCTGCAGGGCTCTGGGTGTTGTTGGGGTCCCAGCAGCAGGACTTTGGTCACCTTTGATCCTCCCAAGGGATCTGCTGAGGAGGACAAGTGCCTTTTATTGCATTGCTCAGCCTAGTGATGCTGAGGTGTGTCGAAACACGAGGCAGCTGTTGGGTGATCACTGCATCCTTACACACCTGCAAGAGCCGCTGAGCTTGGACTTTGCGATGTCCAGGGGAAAGGGGACCCCAAAGAAGCATCCCACAAAGCTGCCCTGGGGAGCAGGGGGTGGGATGAGAGAGGGCGATGCACCCACCCCTGTGCTGCATGTGACCCTGAGCCCCAGTGCAGACCCAAGCTCCATTCCACTGCCCATGAGTACAAACCTGTCTGCAGTGACACAACATGGAAAAAACCCCAACCCAGGTGCTCATACCCTGTCTGTAAACATCTCAGACCTCTGTGCTGCTAAACAGTTTGTTTTCACTTATGCATAGATGATTGTTCAGAACCTGTGAGTCACTGCAAATTGTATTACGCGGGGAGATTAAGCAAATAAATGCTCGCTTTTTGGAGACATTAAAATGTGAGGACTATGGAAATAAAATTAGCTAGAAAATTGTATTAGCAATTCATTAGCAGCACAAGATGTTCAAGGTAACCAGTGGATCCTTGCTGCCTTCAGGAACGGCAGGGGTGGAGGGATGCTTGCCATACTGCCAAAACCAACCCCGGGGGGACAAGCAGGACCACGGGGCAGGGACATGATGGGCAGTGTTGGCATCGTGGTCCTGCCCAGCGTGCAGGCAGGTGCCGGGTGAGGATGCTCCTGGGCAGCCCCACATCTCCAGCCTGGAAGCCAGGGGCGATGGGCATCCCAGAGAGTATCCTGGTTCACACAATCACCTGCTGTGGCATCGTGCCATCACCCACCCAGCATTGGTGACACGCTGCGACCAGCTCTGCCCTGCTGGGGATGCAGGAGACACACGAGGGGGATGCTCAGTCCCTGCCCAAAACCGCTCCAAAACCTGGAAAAAACCCCCACCATTAAACCCAGCGAAACGGGAATAAAAAGCAGCAAGAGCGGCAGCCTTTCTCCCTCCGCGGGGATTTATCCCGGGATGTGACCGGGCGGGGAGGGAGGGGGAACGTGCGGGCTCATGCGCCNAAAAAAAAAAAAAGAAGAGGCAGGCAGCCCCAAAAAGCAAATCCCGAGAGGTATGCGGCCCCGCGG
The DNA here is from genome assembly GCA_013396755.1 of Sclerurus mexicanus. NCBI lineage: Eukaryota > Metazoa > Chordata > Aves > Passeriformes > Furnariidae > Sclerurus > Sclerurus mexicanus. The sequence goes on along the minus strand of VWZF01001613.1, from coordinate 68,109 downwards.
CCCCGGCGGTGACAGCAGGACGGGTCAAAGGTCCGCGGGGCTGAGCCCCCAGCGCCGTGGCCAGCTGCGGAGCGGAGCCCCCTGCCCGCGGGACGCCGGCCCCGATAAATCTGCCGCCAGCAGCCCCCGCTGGGGCCAGGGACAATGGGCTCCCGTGGGGGCGGAGGGCAGCACAATGCCGCCGGGCCGGCGCGCGGGGCCGTAACAAATCCTCCCTGGCACCGTAGGGCCCTCATTTGTGAAACTAATTGGCCCCCGTTTGAATAAAAAAAAAATAAAAAAGGGAGGACTCCAGCAGCAGCAGCGGTGGAGATGGGGACAAGCTGCCTTGTGCACACAGTGCGGGAAGGGGGCTGGTCCCCCCCGAGGTGGGCATCCCACGGGTGCTGCTTCTCACGACCTGCAAAAGGCAGGCTTTAGCTCCTTCTTTCTTTACTTTTTTTTTTTTTGTTTGTTTTTAGGTGATGCATCAGTAAATAGATACACACCCCGAACTGGGAGGTCAATGCGCACTGGCATGTGGAGGCAACCTGGTGCCAGCTGTCCTGGGAGGGCAGAGCATCTGAGTGCAAAGGCTGACGCTGGCCGGGTGTGAAGGAGGAGGATGCAGGAGACAGCCCTGTGTCCCAGCATCGAGCCCAGCAGCGGGACATGGAGCACCGAGCTCAGGCACTGCTTGTTTCCAGCTGTGAGGCTCTGCCAGTGACGTTCTCCAGCAGCCAAGGTGTGCGGGCAGCAGGCGCCACGCCAGGGCTCGGCCGGGCACCACCTGCTGCCAGCCCCCAAGTGTCTTAATTTCTTTTTTTTTAAGCTACATGTCAACTATGTCCCGCTCTTGGAGAGAGGATGGGAGGCAGGAAGAAATGGGCAGGTTCATGAGAGGGTGCCACACTGGGTGACACCAGATTTGGCCCCATGCCCTGCCACGAGCAGGCTCCAGCCGCAGCAGCCCCGAGCCAGCCCTCAGCCATTGGAAGAAAAATCACCCCTGATAAAGAAACGCTACCACCCCAAATCAGTGAGAGACGGATTTATTCATTTCTCTGACGTTTTAATGGTTTCTCCCCTTTTTGCGGGAAGATGATTACAAATTAAGCAGCATTTAAACGCTTTTTACTGTCAACAATTAAAAGGGGTGAAGGCGGGCGAGCAATTCATTCCCCGGGAAACATGCCGGCTCTCGGCGGGCGCCGACGGCCCTTCCCTCTACTGTACGCCACACAATGGCCCCGAGCGCGCCATTAATTTTGCAGGACGTTCAAAAGCAAATTAAAATATAAAAAGCCCCTGGGCACAAAGATAGATACTGAGGGAAGGGGCGGCGTAGGTCAAGCTCGCGGAATTAAAGTCTTAGCAAACGGGGAGGTTTTAAGTGCAGCCCCGCACACCGCATTTGGCCTCTTTTGGCCACCACCTTTGCCCATCGTCCCTGGTTTCAGCGTCCCTGCCAGACCCTGCTCTCTGTGCTGGCAGCTGTAAGCTGTTAGTAGGGCAGCTGTTGGCACTGCTGTGGGGTTTGCAGAGCGAGTTGAGTGTTGGATGCTCTTAGGGCGAGTGCATTGACCACACCTTGCAGGACCTTTTTAAACAGAAGGTGGGCTCAAAACTGGTTTTTAGGGGTGGGCTGCTTGCTGGAGGGAAAAACCTATGGCTGCAAGGCTGGAGATGCACACTGCTGTTCTCCAGTGGCTCCATCCCAAAGCAGCTCCATCACCAGAGACGTGATGACGAGCAAGATGCGACGTGTGAATGTGCCCTGTCCAAGTCACGGCGAGGGATGCTGCAGCTCCGTGGCGTCGAGTGCAGCACCGACTCCCGCCAGCCAGAGCAGGAATACATCTAAAAACCGGTGTGGCAACAGGCAAGGGAGGCAGGGTGGGATGGGTCTCGCTCAGCACTGGGCTCTGGTGGAGTTACGGATGCGGGAGGTGCGCCAGTGTCAGAAAGGCGACACGTCCCCTTTAAAAGGAAATATAATTTACAGTGTGCAGCCAGGCGGGCCATAGTTTCAATCTCGTTTACTATAGAGAAAACTCTGCTAGCTGTTCTCTATCCCACAAATCCGATTTAATCAGACAAGCCAGCCAGCGTGGCTTGAAGTAAAAACGGATAATTAGTAAACAGAGAGCTACTTCAGTGCTTCATTGGCATTCGAGCCGGGCTAGTGTGTCGCATTTAAAATGCAGTCTGATGAAGTTTACAAAATCAAACCATTTGTTACTCCTATTGAAGAGGCTTCAGGCCACTTGCAATTAAATTGGAATTAGTGCTCAGAATGAGATACAGCAAATTCATACTAAAAAGGGATCTGACTTTCAGACATTTGACTTCAAGTTTTTCCCCCCGTGCTGGAACACACGCGCCTGCGTCGTCCCGCCAGCCCCCCAGAGCCCCCCAGAGCACTGCTGAGTCTGGACCCCCTCCGCAGGTGGGCGTGGGGCGACCTGGGTATGCTGTTGCAGCAAGGGACGGGGGACTGAAGGGGACCAGTGCCACCATGCTGGTGAAACAACCCCCGGCTGAGCCCCAGCTGTGGCAGCACGGGGCTGGCAGTCCCCAGGCACGTGGCGTCAACGTCGGGATGCGCAAACCAAGCCACCCCTCCCTTAGTCCTCCTTGTAACACTGCCGTCTTTCCCTGCCTGTCCTCAGAGCTGTGTTATCAGTCTCGAAAAACAAGGCAGATTCATCCACTGCTGCAATAATCAGGAACCCAGAACCAAAGGCTGCAGAGGGGTATGCCAGAAAGGCTCCAGCATTACCTCAGTCACGAGGGTGCTCGTGTCGAAGGATGATGATGATGATGCTGCCTCCTGCACTCACCCTAAAACCCCCAAATCCTCCACTTGTGTCCTGTTAATCTGGGGTCTCCCACAAGGCTCCCTCCTCCTTCACTCTCCATGTTTAACATCATCTCTTACATGATGCATGTGCCAAAGAGGTGAGCTGACACTGCTGCTGTCATTAGGACAGAGGTGAACAGCTCCAAAACATCCTGGCCACGTATAGCAGGAGCCTGAGGACTGTTGGTTCTCCTGAGATGAGATTTCAGGGACGTTTGATGTTTTTTTGTCAGTGTGTCAGGGGCTTCCTACCAGCCTCCACCTCCTGGCCAATGCTGCTGGCTGCCACTGCAGGGGAGGCTGCAAGCCCTGGCTGGCAGGAATGGCAGCATGGGGAAGGAAGGAGCCATTGGTGACAACAGATAGAGAGCACCAGATAACTCTCCCTTCCAGCCTTCCCCGTGGGAAGGTTGGGAGAGGCAAGAGTGCTGGCAAGGGGCACATTGCCTGGAACACCCTGTCATAGCTCCAGCACCTGAGCCCTGGGCACAGCTGGCCCTAAGGACAGTCTGAAGGCACTGGGCTCAGCCTGGCACAAGGCTACCTGGGGACACTGTGCACGTCCTGCTGCCATCGAGCTGAAGAGGAAGAGGATGGGTGATGAAAAGCAGAAAAGCGGACACCAGCAAGGCCTGGGGATGTTGGTGGTGGCACCAGCACCAAGGCTGTGCTTTTCCCCAGGAGGGCAGTGGATGCACACGCAGGGTAAGATTAACCCAGTTTCGGTGTCTGTTACACAGTCAAGATTGTTATGAAACCCAAAGCAATGTTTTTGGTGGCTGCACTGAAGCGCACCCATGGGGTGCGAGGAAGAGCACTTCTACATGTCTGCCTGGGTTTGTAGGGGTGTCACTGGTGGCACCTGTTCCTGTACTGAGCCCCTACAACCTTCATGGTTAGGTAGAGAGACGGGGGAAAAACTCCTGGATGATAAACAGAGATGTGCATGCTTTGTACCAGAGTCACCAAATCATCCTGGTTTCAAAGGCTGCCTCCGGACTCCACGGCTCAGCTTCCATGCTAATTAACATCTTTATGGAAGGAAACGTCTCCCAAGGGGGCATTTGTTTGATTATTATTATTTACTCAGAGATAGCGCAGCTTTCTTCCCAACTTCAACTGACTGCAGGAAATTAATTCTTAAAAAGCAGCGGGCACTGCCCACTCTTCTGACACTGCTGGTTTTACCTCCCAGGCTGGATGTGGCTGCTCCAGCTGCAACAGGAGGGCAGGGCATGCTCCCAGCATTGCCTGCTGCCTCCATGCCCACTCACCCTTTGACCAACGCCAAGGAAAACTTCGGTATTTCAGAGCAGATGTATGACATTGTCCTTGCAAGCACCCCCAAAACTAAATGGCTCATTTTTTGCTCCTACAGTGATGCACGGGACTCTTTCCCACCCAGCATGCTCCTGCTCGCCCCATTGCCCAGGAGGGATGCACATGGAGGGTGTTTGAGATGCGGGTGCCCACAGCAGCCCAGGGAGTGGGTGACAATCCTTGGGCTGCAGCTCTGGCATGGGCAGCTCATGCCTGCTGGGGGTGATTTATTCCAGGGGCCATCTGGACCTGGGGGACAATGCAGCCCCGCATCCTGGTGACCCGGCGCATTAGTCACACCCTCCCAGCTCGACCTCCCTGCCTCCCTTTGAGCACGGCGGGATAAGAGCATCCCCTTCTCTCCTCCCTTTTGGGGAGCCCATTGCTCTCCCCCGGTCCCATCGGGTGGCACCTCGCACCTTCCCCACCGCCCTCCATCTCCATCACTGTCACCATCGACATCATCATCACCACCTTCCCTCACCACGCTTTCCTGCGACTGCTCAGGCAGAGCGATTACGAGGGAGCGCGCGGGGAGGGAAGGAGCCCGGCGACGATTAGCAGCGGCGGCTTTATGGCAACAGGCACACAACTCATTCGTTTCATGTTTTGCGGAATATAAAAGCGCCGAAACATTTTAATTTTAAATTCTTATCATTGAATTTACTGCTTTTCTCTCGCAATGATTTGTGTTGCTTTTTAATTTTTACAGTCTCTACAGAAGCCAGATGCTACCGCCTAGGGCCAAAATAATAAAAACCCGCCGCAGTCGCGAGTTACAGAACAAAAAGGAAACGCGCGGCTGACAGAAGTTAATATCTCAATTTAACAGTGCTGCTCCGCTAATGATCCTTTGATATGTGTTTATTTAGAAAGGTCTGATCTTGACCTTGAAAGCAAACTAAACTGCAAAGTCTTTATGAGAGGAGAGAAAGACTTTATTTATAGACTGGCTTTGCGTCAATCACGGCGGCAGCTGGACCCGTGCTGGGTGAAGCCCTGCGGCCGCCCGTGGGCCCAAATGGGGTGATCAGTGGGGGATGTGTTTCTGGGGATTGGCTGCTGGGGAGGACCGTAGTGTGCACCCCATCTCCAGGGCAAGATGCTGAGCCCACTGTGGAGATGCAAGCCAAGGGATGCAGGCAGCTCTTGGTTTGCGAGGGATGCTCCTGGGGGACAGCGCCAGTGCAGGCACACCTGCATCCCCAGCAGGGGGGACAAGCCACCCCAGAGCACTGCATGCCCGATCCCTTCTCCCAGCGCTGGGAAGAGCTGCTTCTGCTCCCCAGTCACCACAGCATCCAGCTGCATCCTGCCCTTCCTGAATGTGGTCCTCAGGCTTTCAGGAACGTGCTCAGCATCACCCCAGCCCACACTGGTAGATCTTGAGCAGGCTTTTCTCCTCTTCCTGAAGAAACCAAGTGCTGTGCAAACATGGAAGAGGGAGTTTTTAGGGGCCAATCCCACCTACAGCATCCCCACCTGCCAGCTGGGGGAGATGAGAGGTTCCTGAGCTTCTAAAGCCATGCCAGCCTGGGATTGCACTGTGGACACTTTGCACCTCTGCTGTGCTGCACTTTCCAGCCCAGTTTTCATTTTTTCAGGGCAAACAGTTGTTTGAAGCTGTTTGCAATTCCTAAAGCCTTCTGGCCAAAGCTAGAGACACGTCCTCCCTTCAAATCTGTACTCTCCCCACAGCCTTTTCATTGTACTGAATATCTATCAAGGTATATCAATATATATCAAAACTATTCAGGCAGACTCAGTCCTGATCAACCCTGGAAAAAAACGCAGTACTCAGCTGCCTCAACCCTACAGGTACTGATGGAAAACTGCCCCCATTCCTGGCAAAACATATCCTCTGTCCAAAACACACTGGTCTGGTATCTAGGTGTCTACGTGCAGTACCTCCCTTTTGTGCTACTTTCCCCTAAGGTGATCCCATATCCTTCCCTCCTGAAGAATGCTGGATTCCCCTCTGCCATTCCAAAGGATGATGTTTGTTGAAGGACCATCCCTGCCCTTCCTGAGGACCAGTTTCACTGGGGCAACCAGAGGCAAACCATGGAGGCATTTCTGGCCACTGCATCAGATGGGAAGCTGCCATCTATGCGCTTACTTGTTGTCACCATCCTGGCTTCCCAGATTTCCTCTTCCCAGTTGGAATTTGGAGTGAAACCATCTGAAAAAACAACTTGACTTTCTGCTGAAAACCCAGCACATTTCCCCCATTCCTTCTGAACCATAGTTCATTTCCCCCATTCCTTCTGAACCATAGTTCATCTGATGTTCTAGGAAATGCCCCGTTTCCCAACAAAGAGCTTTGGTGAGGAGACTGAGGGGTCTTCCTGTGGGAGATCACTATCACCACTGCCATCACCACCGCCACCATCCCACCAGCACCAAGTGGCACCATGGGCCAGCCACTCCACTCGTGCATCTCTCCTGGCCCACCTGCCAGGGTGGCACCACTCTGGTATCCTCCAGCCCCATGGAGCCCTGGCTCACATCCCATCCCACAAAGAGACCCTTTCGGCGTTGGGGCAAAGCCTGGCTGGTGGAGTGACTGGCTGCCGCGAGGCACAAAGCCGGGACTCGCAGCATCTGCTTATTATTCCTGCACCCCCATCATTAAAAAAAGAGAGAAAAGATGAAAAGGCCCCCTCGGCAAAGCCGGGGAGATGCAGAGCAGCACCGAGCACAGCCTGGCCCCCAGTTCTTGGGGGGTTTTTGTAAAGCAGGGAGATGCGAGTCCTGGGGGACAAAAGTAACTGCTAAGGTAAGTTAAACCTTGTCGAGATGAACTTTCCTGCTACTTTTAATTAAAAGTTCTTTGGAATTAAAAAGGACACTATTCAGGAAAGGCTGAAAAAAAAAATTCATTGACACCAGCCCGCCCCCCTCCCCTTTTTCCCAAGGAAAAGAAAAAGCTGTTTTTGTGTGTCTGCTCACCCAGCCCGCACTGTACAAAAGGAAGCGGATTTGCAGCAAGACACATGAGATGACCCCCTGACCCCGAGCCGCTGAAAAGTCCTCAATGGCATAAATACCAGATAATCAATCACATACCAGGAGGGCCGGTCCCCCTGCCCTCGCCCCCGCCGCCGGGTTTATGAGAGATGCACTGTAAACGGACACCGGCTCCTGACGGGAGGCCCCTCTCGGCATTCCTCTGCTGGACCAGGAGACCCCGGCTGCCTCCGAGCCCACGTTTCATCCCTCTTTTATAAAGCCTGGTGTGGTAGTGCCCAGCATCCTCAAGCTCGCCATAGCTGATCCCTCGTGCTCCAGAGCGAAGGGGGACGGAAGCATCTCTTTGTGCTCCAGAGGGACAGCCAAGCATCGCCTGTGCTATCTCAGGCGGGCATGTGGCCAGTGCTGAGGTGGGCGTGTGAAAACCAGGGGGAAGCCAGCCCCATCTACAGAAGGCTTTGCTTTTTTGGGGGGCTGGCTACGTGCTGGCTTTGTGAAGGTTTCATGGGTTCTAGCAGTGACCGTGCCATGCTGGGTTCCCTTATGGAGCTCTGACCAGCACCCCAAACACCAGCACAGGAGGGCTGCTGAGTCCCTCTGGTGCTCCAGGGTAACAATGGATGTTAAAGCTTTCAAGGGAGGGAAGGGAAAAAACTTGCTGCGATACTGCACTGGTTCGGTTAAATGGGGAACCACTTGGCAACTAAATTTGATAATGCTTTTGTCTGCAGGTCAGAGGTTAAATATGTTCACACTAATCCCCTTCATCTAGAATTAAAGGACAAGAAAGATTTCTCTGTAGCTTAGCAAGAGGGCTTTTCTCATCACGCTTTAAATAGTATTTGCACAGGAAAATTAAAGGCGGACCATTGGCCCCGGTGCTGCCGTGACTGCATGGCTGTGCCACGTTCCCATCTCCTTGCATGTTTTGGTGAATCCCCTGGCTTGCATGACTCCTGGCCTCATCACACATCCCCACCTTGGAGCGCAGGGAATTCTGGCTACTTGTTCGCCGTCAGGGCGGCAGAAGCAGCCGTGGTTTGGGAGGCAGGGAGATTCCCGGCTGCAGGAATGCGCGCCAGGACTCAGATTTCAAGCACTGTCACAGGACATTACTGTCAGACAAAGGGGCTCTGTGCTGAGCCCCCAGGACCCACTGCCCCCAGACCCTGTGTGAGCTGGGGCTGGTACCTGAGCATCCAAAATCTACTCTTGCACCCAACAGAAAATCTGTGAAGCATCGATGGGGCATCACGGCACAGCATCACTGGTACTCCCTCCCCCCCCTGGTACTGTGGAGCCAAGGCGAGCACAGGAGGGATAATTACCTCTAAGCGTACTTAATACTATAGTGCATTATCTCTAGCTATGGAGAAAAGCACGATCTGGAGGTATTTCCCCCCGAAGTCTCATCGAGCTGCTCTCAGAAAACTCTCCTGAGTCCTGTGAAATGGTAATAGAAAATCACAGGCAGTCTGGGAAAACATCAGGTTGGTTTTGCTAAGGTTGTTTGTGCTGGGCATCACTCCGATTGAGCCATGGCAGAGGATATAGCAGCACAAGCCACAAATGGCATCTCCCAAACCTGTGCCACTTGCCGTTGGGGCAGGTACATTGCAGACAGCTGCTGGTGACCAGTGCCACCCCTGAGACAAGCCCCAGCCACTGGCAGAGTCATCCCAGCATCCCATCAGAGTCCTGGCCTGGCCATGGTTTGTGGCACCACACTGAGTGTGAGGCAAACAGAATTCGTGTTTCAATGTAATTTACAGCTCTCATCACCAAACTCACAAGTAGAGTTCCACTTGCTCAAAATCCTTCATTTCCACACTGGAAGAAGCAGCATGCTGCATATCTGCAGCATCACTGCCAGGTTTTGGGCAGGGACCATTTTGAGGCAGAGAAAGCGAAGCAAATGTAAGACAATAAGACAAGTACATAATGAATTGGACTCAAAGTACATTTGCCAAGAATGGGGATGGCATGTGCCTGTGTGACAGTGCAGCTCCAGTGCAGTCTCCCCTCCACCTCCTCCAGGCTCCCACACATCCCTTGGCAAACCCAAGCCAGTAACGGAGTTGCTGGGATGTTCTTCCACGGAAAAACACCAAGAGCTCTGGCATATAACAAAAAAATAATTTAAATTTTTTTTTTAAAAGTCCCTGTGTGGCCATAGAGGAACACTTGCCATGGGACCCAGTGTGGGGGCATCCCACCACCTCCGCTCCTGGGTTCTTGCTCTCACCGCTGGATTTTTCTCCCTTTGTACCTCCACTTACACTGCACGACTGTTTTGAATCTCTAAAATAATGTGACAAGTTAATGATGGCACAATTATCTAAATGTTTAACAGACATGTTATCTAAGTGAATCGGATTGAGATTCCATCCCGCTGACAATAAACATCAATGGGAGAGCAGAAAGTGATAGGCAAATTATCGCCAACCCTGCAATTTCAATGCTATTAAATTTGGAGGAATAACAGCCCTGAGGCCTGTAAACTCTGAATAAAATAGACCCTTGTGTTTGGCCAACTATTAAATCAAAACGCCACCAACATCCCAGCAAAAGAAAAAAAAAGGGGGGGAAGAAAAAGGGGGAGAAGATATAGAGCTTTTCAATTTTCAGTACACGTTGGTTTTATTAACTCTTTTCTGCTACTTGTGTCTCAGGGCAGGGGATATGGCAGATATGAGGAATGCAGGCATGGGATGTGGGAATGGGATGCTCGTGGGGGATGTGGGCAGGGGAGAGTGAAGGGTCCTGCGCATCCTTGGCGGTGCGGCCGGGGGCACGCCGACCCCACAAATCAGAGCCAACTACGCACCCGAGCAAACACGCTCTATATTAGGTGTTGATCATGCCCATGTGAAATTGGGTCAGGAGTAAATCCGTGCCGTCCTGGGGACCAACACCGTCCGCCACGCGCTAACTGCCTTGGCACACGGGAGAAAACCTGAGACAAGTCACCTCTGATATTTATAAACGTCGGCGCGAGCCCAAAACGCGTTAGCACAAACACCGTCCGTGTGCGCATCCCGACTCCCAGTGGTGCTGCCTGGGGGGTAGTCGGGCTGTCTTCTCAACGCGCTCTGTTTTTCCCTCTGCATTTTAGGAGAAGGGTAAGGAATTTTCCATGCTCTCCCCCACTGGCATGGCACGGAGCTTGTGCTGCTGGAGGATGAGCCAGAACAGTTGCTGCTTTTCCTATTGCAACGGGACGGGGGCCAAGGACAGCGCACACCCGGAGAGGGCGTCTCGGCCCCGTGTCCATGGGGCTGCACACAGCACAGCCAGTGCCGTGCTTACAAGCAGGAACTACTTTTTGGTATTTATTCTTGTTTGTTGCCTTGTCTTGGGAGGTGAGGCGTCGGTTTTCTGCCACAGAAATGAGTGGTACCCGGAGCAGCACATGTGAAACAGCCTGGCTCCGTGTTGTCACTGTCATTTGAAGCAGCAGGGAGGGCAGTGGGAAAAGAAATAGGATAAAGGGGATCCTGGGTGTTGACTGTGCACCTGGGAAACAGACCTGTACGCTGAAAGGAAACCCCCAGAAGGAATCTACCTGCCTCCCTACCAAACAGGGCTATATTTTTTTTATTTATCTGGAAAGTTGTAAAGTCTTTTGCCAACCAACCTGCTGCTAAGGGCAAAGGGAGGTCATCCAAAATGAATGCTATCTGGAAGATGCTGTTATTTGGGATGGGGGTTAATTATAGTGAGGCAGGAGAGGGGTGCCAGGGCAGGACACTCTGAGTGCCAGCAGAGGAGAGGAAGCGATTCATTTTGGCTGCCCTGGCCATCCAGCCCCACTCTGACATGTTTACAAGCAGAGGTGGTGATGACAAACCCTCTATGCTTGGGTCACCGTGTTCCTCTCTTCTGGTCGCCTGTTGCCCTTTGAGCTTTGGCACAGTCCAGCCCCCAGGATTCACCAGCTAAAGGGGGTTTAATCCCCATAGGAATGTCAGGTTTGTGAGCCAAACCATGTCGCTGCTCTGCATCCGTGGGATGTTTTTGGGTGCAGGCATCATTGAGCTCCATGGCTGGGCTCCCACTGGTTACCCCAGGTTGCTCAACTGGTCTGGGAAATAGAAGGAAAGGGGGAAGAAGCTGCTACTTGTTTGGCCACCTTGAACCCCCTGCTTGGGCTTGAGTCTCTCAACCCTGTGCAGTTGGTCCTTCACTGTGCTGACTGCCCTGTCACAGCCCTCCTCCTCCTCCTCAGCCTACAGCACACCCGGCTTCCAAATACACCCGGAATGGCAAAGCCTGGCCTCCAGTCGTACAGCGCCAGACAGGGAGGGCAAGTACTTCAGGATTTATGTTTATGTGTTTGGTCACCACAGCTCCACGATCGGATGACGGCCAGAGCCATTCCCTCCTGGTGACACAGCACTTTGCATCGATCCTCAAACGCCCGGTGTGAAGCCAGAGGGGCTCTCTGTGCCAGCCCCAAGTACGAACTCACCGCCAGTGGCATTTATCAGGGCTTTCAGCACTGAAAGACAAGCCTGTGCTCAGCTAAACTGCTCCCAATATAGCACAGGAGGAGCTGGCGCTCCACCCTGCTCCAGCCCGGCTTTGCGGGGTGAAAGGCTCCACCTGGGACTGCCCGACCACGAATTCCCCCGAACCCCACAGCAAACCTTTCCTGGGCACAGCGGCCTTTGCAAGATGTATAAAGAGCTCCACGTGCTCCCTGTGGCAGCGCTGCTGAAGGGCTGGGAAGTGCAAGAGAAGCATGGCACAAGCCAACTGCTGGGAGCTCTTTGGACAGGGATGGGGTTTACTCGCAGAGGGGATGAATGACCTCACATTTGCAGCACTGTTGCTTCCCACAGTAATGCCAAGCAATGGTGCAACAGTGCTGCGCCAACCGGTGCCTAAACCTCTGCTGGGGCTGCCTGGGCAGGGCAGAGGCAGAACTGCAAAGTGCCCAGTTCTCTGCTGGGCAAAGGGTGACAAAGGCAGCACAAATGTTAACCCTGTGCCTAAGTGAAGGATGGAAGGGTCACGTACCAGTGTGCGTCTGCCGGTGCGTCTCCAGGGCGTCTTCCTTCGAGAACTGGGCGCCGCACTGATCGCAGACCAGGGCTTTGGCACCCGCTGGGGAGAGAAAGGGCAGAGGAGGGTTATTTGAGGGACAGATGGATGCCCACCTGAACCTGCACGGGGATTTTGCTGTGGCCACCGGCACCGTTAACACCACAGGATTGGTGCCATGGAGGGGTTTCGTGTTTGCTGTCCCCTGTGCAGCCACTAAAAGTGGCACCTCCCTCAGCCCTGCACTCCCATTCCTTGCACATCACAGCAAAATACAGAGCCACCTGCCAGGAAAAAAATTAAATCTATTTATTTATTTATCTTTTTAAAAAAAATCATTAAACATCAATGCGTTTCATTAGCACTGTAACCGATCCAATCACGATCGGTTTCCTGCCCCTTGCCATCGTGGCTGCCGTTTCCAGTACCTGATCAGGGATGTGACTGGAATGGATTGACTGAGTGAGAATCTTGGAGGCATCTTTGGCTATTGTAGAGAGCTGTGGGATTGGGGGCAATTCTTGGAAAATCACCATCAGCATGTACTGCTGGTTTGGGTGAGGAAAAACCCAGGATGCCCCACAGCAGATAAGGACCTTCCAGATGAAAACAGATTAATGACACGCACAACAGCGGGACAAAGCCGCAGCCCTATTTCTTAGATTTCGAGGTTTGATTCATCTGTTGTGAGGAGCTAAGCGTGACTGAGCAGCCTTCAAGGCAGGGGCACCACCCCACAGAATGCTGTGCCGCACTTTTTCAGGGGTCCAGACTGCGTCTCCCACCCCCTTCCCAGCCTCCAAGACCCCTGTCCCACTGTCAGGGTGGGATTTGGGGAGAGGTGTGTAGAGAAGGCAATAGGGAGAGGCAGAGGTATCATGACGTGCATTGAAAACAGAATTCCTTCGCCTTTAAATTGTCTCAGTAAAGGCTGGCTCGCAGGCAGAAATATTTGGCAGCGGCGAAATTAAAAGTGATAAATTTTCTCGCCAAGCGCTGATCGATAATAGAGGTCTCATCTGTTAATCAATATGACAGTCTGCCTGTTTACTGTGCATATGTTGTTCCCCGCCGCCCTCGCCGCGATGTCAAGTTTGCATTCAAAACAACCTGAGTGCGCCCGGGCCGTGTGGCTGCTCCAAGGGGCAAACACACACAAACTTTCGGGCACCACAAGGAGGGTGGTGGGGCAAATGCCCCTCACCTGCTGCTGCTGGGCCAGGGGACCACGCGCCCGGGATGCCATCGGGGATGAGGGGCTGCCCGTGGTCCCTTCCATCAGCCGTGGCAGGGAGAGAAGTGTGGTCGTGAAGGTGCTGGGATGGGGAGAGGCTGTCGGGGAGGCGAGGGGTCGGATCGATAGGGCAGCGGTATGGGCTGCCCTCCGCCCGGCACACGGCGCGGGCGATGCGCAGCCGGCAGTTGCCAAGGCAATGGCTCTCCATCACCACTTGAAGCTCTGCTGGTCCCACCGCGACAAAGTGTGATCCATGAGGATACGGCAAACCATGATTCCTGAGGATAAGGCATCCCATGGCAGCAACAGGTCCTCCCCCGGCAGCACAAGCGCTGGCACATGCACCCTCCCCTGGGCTGTGCACCGGTGATGCCAGGGGTCCTGTGCTTCGGGGGGTTCTTGCTGCATCCACGGGCTGAGATGCACCAGGGCCCTGCTAAACACAGAGTTTGCTTTTTCTCTTTTTCTTCCCCCATTTCCACGTGGGGCGAGGAGGGGGAGGACGGACGTGCGGGTGCTCTCCACAAGCCGTGGCCGGAGGGGCCACAGAGCCCCAGGGAGGCACAGCCAGGCGAGGCAAAGGCGGCCAGCATCTGGCTGGGGGGCGAGCAGGGGGGAGGAAAAATTCCTGGCGAGGCGAAAATAAACAGGGCGAACGGCCGGGAGGAGCCGGGCGCGCTGGCTTACATAAGGAAGCACAGTGTGTACCAAAACAGCGGACCCAAAAAAAGCCAGAGCTGTCAGAACAATGAGTACAGACGCGGGGCATTTACAGCAGGCGCTGCCGTACAGTTTTATTTACAGTACCTCTTATCAGCGCGGGAACAGCACGCCGCCTGCCAATTTCCAAAGGCCAGGACTGCGTGTTCTTTCCCTCAAGTAGATGTGTACTCCAGGCGGGGGAAATTTTTTTTCTGTCTCTTTTTTTTTTTTTTTTCCTCATCAGCAAAACAAAAACTGATATGGAGCCAGAATTCCTGTAATGTACACACGCCGGCGGGGAAGGGGGAGGAGGAGGAGGAGAAGGGCGGCGATTGAATATGTAAATAGTTCAAGGTTAATTTTACTATGTGAGTCACCGGGAAAAATGTCATCCAACATCTGAGCTTATTATAACAGGGCTCAGAAAAAACCCACCACGGCTCGCTGTTTGTTATGAAAGGGAGTAGGACACGTTGGAAAGCGGAGCTCGTGGCAGGGCTCTCTTCTCTCCCTCTAGCCTTTCTCTCCACTTCGAACAGACACCATCAGCCCCTCTGAGCGCACGCACGGGTTTGGGGAGGGTATATTTAGCCAGCGCCTACAGTGTATAGATATCTCCGGATGATCTTCCCGATGGGACGGGATGGGACTCCGCGTGCTGCCAAGTATCGGCTGTGTTTCGGCGCGAGCCTCGCTGCTGGCACCAACCCCGCTGCCGCACATTTATACCCGCACAAGCAAATTTATGGCCCCTGCCTAATAAAGGTCCCTGGTGTGAACGGGCGAGGAGCTGTCACTCGTCCCACCTCGTGTGATCTGCGCAGTCATTGCTGCCCCATGGCCCCCTGGCAAGGTCGGAGCTGTCCAGGTCTGTGGTGCCCCCCAGCAAAGCCACAGAGGGGCAGAACTAAGGTTGGACTCGACGATCTTGAAGGTCTTTTCCAACCTTAATGATTCTGTGATTCTACTATTTAATTTCCCCTCCAAAAAACGCGAGGGAACAGTCTGGTCCTGGTGGGGCCAGGCAGTGCTGCTAGGGCACGCAGTGGCTCTCAGGAGTGGGATGCCCCATGGATTATGGCAAGCATCCCTGTGGGCAAGGAGGGGCTGCAGATCCCTCCCCACAAGCCAGGCTTAGCTCAGTGGGTTGGATGACAGAGCTCATCTCATTTCAGCCACCATCACCCCAACAGTCCCTCCCAACACACATCACTTAATGACTTTATTGGGGAAGAGAAACTGCCATGGGGCTGGAGGCTGAGGGGCTACGGGAGAGGCACTCTGAACTCCAGCTCAGGAAAAGAGAAGGAATCAAGGAAAAAGAGGGGCCACCAGCATCCTCTGGACAAGAAGGAGGATGGGTAAGGGAGGAGGAAGATGGGAAATTGGTGAAATCAGTGGTGAGGGAGGAGGCACAACAGCCTTGCCAGTACAATGTGACATCCCCTCCCCCAGCAGAGGGGATTAATAAAAATTTGGGATTGTAGATTATTAACGGGCTGTAGTTGGTGAGAAGATGGAGATGGGGGGGGGGAAAATATGGATTAAAAAAAAATTGCCAAGTAAATTTATGCACTGTCGTCGCTTTACTACCTAATTAATTCAGTAATTTCAAAAACAATTTTATTTATGTTCCGTTTACCACATCAGAAGTGCAAAGAAAAAAAGCACCAAACCACAGTGATGCTAAAATAATACCTCAAGGCATCTATTTTTAATCAGTGAAAAAAAAAGGAGAAAAAAAAAAAAAGGCAAGCCAGCCCTGGTTTCTATACAA
>VWZF01001613.1:21431-52198 GCA_013396755.1 Sclerurus mexicanus | reverse complement strand
CTGGTTTCTATACAATCTCTGCCGGGCAGACCACCAACTCGGGGAGCGCAGCAGCCGAGCCCTCTGCGAGTGCCTTCCTGGCTGCCGAAAACAGAGCTTGTCAAAAAAAAAAAACAAATCCATAATGGCCTGAGGCTCCTCTCCAATCTATTTTCTGCTCAGCTGGTTTTAAATGAAGTTATTATGAGTCATTAAAACACCCGCAAGCCTGTGGAAGTCAGCCAATTACAATTTTAAATTTAGCCTGTTCTCTATCCCATTCTCTTGTTTTCTTCTTTTGCCCACATCAAGCTGCTTTTGGGTTTTTATTATTGCCATTATTATTATTATTATTACTACTACTATTATTATTATTATTATTCCCCTTTTCCCCCGTTTCACCCAAGTGGAAGAGACAGTCGTGAAAATCTCTGCACTAAAAACATACACCGGAGAAACCCAAGGCAGGCTGAAAAAAGCTGGAGCTGCAGAGCAGGCCTGAAGAGCGGCTTTGGCTCCTGCTTCCCAAAGTGCCGTCGGAAGGCAATAATTGAATATCAGAAGAAGTGAGACATGGGTGTTACAGGGTGAGGAGGGACTCCAAGCGGGAGTGCTGGAGGCTCTGCCGGGAAGGATGTTGTGGCATCATCTCACGGGCTGCCCTGGTGAGCCTTGGGCAAGCGCCTGGAATGATGGAGCAGGGGCAGTCACCAGCAACACCATCACCCAACCCTGGCCAGCCAGTGCCACTGAATCCCACACCACATGGGGATGGGTGGAACAGGGGGTATTCTAATTAAAAGAAAAAACAATAATAAAAATGCAGATTTTTATCTGGGGAACCAAACCCGGCAGGTTTTTACCCAATTCCCCCTTTTCTGCTGCCCTGCCAGTGCCGCTCTCTCCGGCAGCATCCTCTCCATAGGGAAAAAATGACAGACCCCATCCCTGGCAGCCCCGCGCGGCGAGCGAGCACGGCGCGTACTGCACAGCCCATAAAACTCCAAACAGCCTCCAGACACTCCTGCAATCGTCCTCCATCAAAACACTTTGTCTTGCATACAGAAATGCGGCGGGGCGCCGCACGGAATACCAAATCAGCCCGTGACGGTGCGGGGAGGCGGCTCCTTGGCAACCGGGGGGGCTTCGCCACCACCGCCGCTTGACAGGAAACAAAATCTGTCAAGCCTGTTGGGCAAATGATAAACATTAGCGGTATTAAAAAAAAAACACCAACAAAAAAAACCCCAACACAAAAGCTGCGTAAATGGCTGGTGAGTGCGTGGGGAGGGGTGGGCAGAGGTGGAGGGGTTCCTGCCCTGTTTGCCCACCCCCAGTCCAAGTGAGGGGGGTCTGCAGCACCACGGCCTCTGGGGAAGTTTGGGAAGTTCCCCCCCTCCAGCAGAAAGCAGGTGGGCGGTGATGGCCATAGACATTGGGAGGGAACAACACAGACTGATGGATATTGGATGTGCTGGGTATGGGGAATGCCATGGTGTGAGGGGTCCTGGCCCCCCACACTGCACCCCACCTTCAATAATGTCAATAACAAGGGGCTGCCAAATGAGGGGAGCAGGGAGAGGTGGCGGCGGGTGAAAAATAAATATATTTCATCAGGTAAGGGCAGGGGGAGCAGGCAGCTGGCTCCGACCCAGCGGCCAGGTCTAGGAACCTGGCCAAAACAGGAGCAAAAAAGCAAACCATATTCTTCTGGTCTCAGCTCAGGCTCTCGAGGCAGAGAGGATGGGGAGGGGAAGGGGGGGGAGGGCGAGAGAAATGTATTTTTCATCAGCCAGTGTATAATTTATAAACAGCATTAAACAGTTTTTGTTTTCTTTCTTCCTCTCCCCCGTGTGCGCGGCTTGGCCGGCAGTCAAGCCTGCATTAATTTCTGCTGTGGGTACAGTGTGTTCTTGGATGCACATCTGCGGATGATCATAAACGCGGGAACGCTGGCAGAACATCCAGACCTGCCGGCAGGCCGCTGACATCACCCGGGACCGAGCGCGGGACGCCGGCCAGCCGGGGCAGGGGGGGTGGAGGCCTCCCCGGGGAGCCACCACGGGTCCTGGATGGGGGGCAAGGGGGCCAGAGCCGCCGTCACCCCAACCTCCACCCCGGACATCCCACCCGCGTGGGAGAACGCCAGCGCTGGGGCAGACGGGTGGTGTTTGGTGGAGGTGGATGACCTGGGATGAGCCCCCTCCCCTACCACTGGGCAGGGAGAGGTGAGGGTGGGATGCGCCCTTCCCTCCTTGCCTGAGGTGCCATCCCTTCTGGCATGCTGGACAACACTTCCCCAGCAGCCCCTGCTCCCTGGACAGCATGTCCGTCACCCATTGGGACCTTAGGGCTTTTGGCTGTCCCTCCTGATGATGCAGGAGCATATTTGGGTGGGAAGGGAGGGTGTGAGCCAACAGGGCAGGGGTCTGCAGGGCTGCTGCCCATGCTGCATGTGCTGCCCACGGGTATCCGTGAGCATTGCTGGCTAATCCCACCATTGCCAGCTTGGAGTGGAGAACGGCTGCAAAACCATCTCCATAGCAGAGGTTTCTGTTGGATGGAGAGGCAAAGAGAGAGGGGACAGGCAGAAAGCCACTTTCCTCGCTGTCCTAGGGAACAAATCCAGCTGACAGCAAGTGCTGAGTAACTGGCACCCCAGGCTGTGAATGAGCACCCAATGAGCACCAATTCTGGCGAGTCCATGGGCGAAGCAGCAGCCTTCCCACTCAAATCAGTGGTGCCTCTCAACCACAGCACTGATGAGCCAGGTCTCCCATCTCTCCTTCCTAGGCAATTCACTTTCCTGGGAGAGGGACAACTCTCAGTATTGTCCTCAGAGGTCTCTGAGAGCTCGCCTGCCAGCAGTGCGGGCAGCACGTAGGGAAAGGCTTATGCACGGCATTAAAGGCTTTACATTTACGCTTTATACTGAGTGTCAACATGGGTCTGAGTATTTGCCTTGCACCTGCAAGGCTGTGGCAGTAACAGTGCTGCGTGCCCATCCTGCTGCGGAGCACTGCACTCCCCCGGGCTGGTCCCCAAACATTCCTCAGTTAGGAACCTTTATCATAACCCACCAATGCTTGGATGGGGAAGCTGGAGATGTCAACCCCTTGAAACCTTTTGGCACCAGGGCTGGAGGGTGGTGCCAGGGGGCACAAGCCATCCCACCACAATGCACTCCTGAGGGGCAAACTCCCAGCTAAACACATGGTCCATTGGTGAGATGCAAGCTGCCTTTGGAGCTGAAAACAAGCCCTGCGCTGCGTCCCGGGCTGGCAGTGGGGGGAGGCGAGGGGAGAGGTGCAAAGGTCTCCTGCTTTAATAAATAACAGCGCTGGAATTCGCGGCGGCTGTTTGTGAGTGCGAGGCAGAGCTCNAATAATCCTGCGCGATGACAAGCTTGGCTCGGTGTTCACTGTACATACTGTACCCACAAAGCTGGCTGCCTGCCAGGGACGGGCTACGAGCCAACACGACCATAACAAACATGAGCCGCGTGCACCAGCGCCGTGGGGAACCAGCATCCCAGCACTGGTGGGGACCAGTATCCAGCACCCCAGCACCAGTGGGGACCAGTATCCACCACCCCAGCATCTGGGGGGAGCAGGATCCCAGGGACCTCTCCCAGCAACCTGCCGCTGCCCATGGGCACCCGGAGGAGCCAGTGTCTGTCCCAAGAAATGGTGGGATGGGGATGGGGTCGGGGTTGGGTTCAATACCCCAAAAAGCAGAAAGCAGTGCCTGGCCAGAAGGAGTGTGGGGGTGGTAG
Source organism: Sclerurus mexicanus (assembly GCA_013396755.1). Lineage (NCBI taxonomy): Eukaryota > Metazoa > Chordata > Aves > Passeriformes > Furnariidae > Sclerurus > Sclerurus mexicanus. Next base: position 48,444 of record VWZF01001613.1, on the reverse strand, counting down.
CCCCTGCCGTGTGAACAAGGGGCATTGGGGGATAAAAAAAAGAGGAAAAAGGGCAAAAAAAAATAAGAGTGTACAAACCCATATAAAATATAATAGAGCTTCTGTGCCAAGCTACCTGCAAGCAGAGCTGTGGCTGCAGCACGTCCACCCCCAAGTGATCTGTCCTTGGACCAGGGAGGACTCCTGGCTGGGTTTGAGCGCAGGGGGTCTGGTGGCTGTCCCCATTTCTCCACATCCACCCCCAAGGAAAACATCAGCACAAGTCCTCCCTTCCCTGCAGTCCTCCAGCCCTTCCCTATCTATTTAATTAAAGGCTCTGTAGCCTGTGAACCTGCTACTCAGATTCATTAGGCAGAGAATGCCTAATTCCACAGCTTTGCTAACGAACCTGAAGCGGGGGCCCGTACGCAAGAGCACGGCGCTGGGACACGCATGGGCGCCGAGGTGGAGGCAATGCTCACACTGTGAGCAGAGCTGACCACGAGCAGCTGCGTGGCATGTAGAGTTTGTTATTCTGAGCTGCTTAGCCTGGAAAATATTTCCACAATTAAGGAATTGAAAAACAAACTCTGAAAAGGAATATTTAAATAAATTGAATTACTGGGCACTGGAGAAAAAAGTTTGCAACATGCTGCCCGGGAAAGGGTGCAGCCGGCTCTGCACGTGTCTGCTCTAGATGAGATGTGTGAGCTGGGTGGTCGCAGCACCCCTGGGCACAGAGAGCAACCCAGCACCCCCCGTCCCAACCCACCTGAGTGAGCCAGTAAGTGCATTCGCAGCCGCAAGCTGTCCAGGAACCGCTTCCCACACAGCTCGCATCCGTACGTCTTCATCCCGCTGTGCAGCTTCCTAGGGGAGAACAGAGTGGGGTTAGTCCTGTGCCAGGGGGAAGCGACCCAAAACAACACCGAGAACCACCCGATGCTTCTCGCAACCCACACATCGCCCTAAGTTAGTTCTGGCTTAAGAAGCCCTGCAGGGAGGGCATGGATGGGGCAGGTCCCGTGTGACACCCTCCAGGACCAAGGAGACAACCCTCCCCAGGTCAATGTTTATCATTTTTGTTATCACTGGAGTCCTTTAATAAACCTGATAAATCTAAAATCTGGAGTTAAGGCAAAGTCTGTGTTGGCAAACTCCTTCCCCATGCCCTGGGCACTTTTGAAAAAGGCACCGCATGCCAAAAAAAACCCAACCACTTTAAAAGGTTGTTTGTGTGCATTTCTAACCAAATCCCAATTTCCATCCAAATTCAGCGCGACACAAATCACAAGCAACAAACGCAACCACCAGCTCACAAACAGGAAACATGTCACTCACTGTTTCCTGGCAGCCCCAGGTACACTGAGCTACGCCCGGGTGGCATTGCACAACCTCCGACCGCGTCACCCACCCTGCAGCACATCATGGGGCTGAGCATCCCCCACATCCTGGGGACCAGGGGGGCCCCTCTGCCCAGGGCACTGGTCATGGCAGCAGGTGCCAGGCTTGGCTGCAATGGCCACACCGTGCATTATCATCCAGTCTTTGCTCTGAGGACATAGGTGCTTCATCTTTGAGTAGCCAAGGCTGGAGCTCTCCACCAAATGGAATGACCTTTAACAGGCAGCATTGAAGGACCAAACCACCAAACCACCAACCTAAACCCATCTCACTGCCAAGCCATCGCTGCCACCCCATGGCAGCCCCTCCAGACCCATTTCCTCCCCGCCCTTTGGGGCCAGCCATGGCTCAGCTCCCACTACAGCCGCACAGGAGCACCCTGAGGCTCGCTCCCCACAACAGCCTCTGCTGCTCTGGGTGTGTGGAGGGATGCAATGCCTGGAACACGTGGAACAGGGGCTCGGTGCTTTATTTCACCACCTCTGCTGGTGACAGACTCTTTGCAAAGCCACCCATCTCTGCATTTGACGGTCATGCTGGTCAACATCCCCGAGCCCCAAACACACGGGCTGCTCCCCGCCAGCCCTCAGTCACTGTTCAGACCCGCGGCTGGGGAGGGCTCACAACAGCAGCACGTGCGAAGTTTCAACATCGGATGCTGTAAACAGAGAAGTATTTGTGTGTGCTGAGGAGTAACAGCCCATCGCTGTGCGCCGACCTCTGATCACAGCCACCATTTATCATCGCTCCGCAGCGGGGCAAGCGTATTTCTATTGCCTTGTTGCCAAAGACAAAACAGGAATGGTGCTGTGCGGGGCTGGATGTGGACCCTCCCACGGGAGGGCTCAGCCCCGGCTGTGCAGGCTGCAAGAACCATGTGCCTGTGCTGGGGGGAGGTTCAGCTTTGTCTGAGCTTTACTTCCCCCAAAGTGTAAGTTTTATTGGCACAAAGCTCCTGCTGCTCTGAGTCCAAGCAGGATCACCCCTCACAGCTGCAGAGAGCCCCAAGCCCCAAACTGACCCCTGCCCCATGGGGCACGGGGGCCAGTTCCCTAACTTCCAGACCTGCATCCCACCCCACAGGATGCTGAATGGCAGCACAGGAGGAGTAGGGGCAGGAGGAGACCCTGTGATGTTCAGCAGTGAGTGAATGCTGCACATAGAAAGGAGAGGAAAGGAGCAGGAGTTGGTTTCAACTCTCAACTTTGCTGTATAATGTAATTATTAATCAGGCTTGTCCTGAATTCACTGTGTCATAGCAGAGGATTAGGAGTCATGCACGAATTCAGGCCAAGAAGGTTTACAATCCAAAGGATTTATCTGCCTTGCAAAAATAAATAAAACACCAGCCTCCTAACAGGGCTCCACTGCCAACGAGCAGCTCAATAAGTGACAACCCTTTCATTTTGCATTTTTAATTTGGGACATGCCTGTCACAGTCCCCAGCTCGGGCTGTGCTTCCTCCTGCACTTAACGATGGGTTAAAATCACTTTGTTATGAAGAGTGCGGCATCCCCAGGGCCCGCACTGCCCTCTCGGAGGCCAGAATGCCTTCTCACTGAATTAAAGTCTAATTGGTTAATTAGTCTGAGCAAAACATGGAAGTTTAGGGGATTTTTTAACTGAGTCTCAAGAAACGGAGAAGCAGAAGGACAAGTTTACTTCCTTCGCATCGCCCCAGCCTATGGCAAACCCAACATAATCCCTTTTCCCACCTTCCCCAACGCAGAGCAGGGACACAAAGCCCCCAACCCTTCTGCTGCCAGGGCACCCTGGAGTCCCACACCTGCCACTGCCCAGGGCACTGCGATGTCCCCGAGCCACATCCCCTCTGCGTTGTTTTGAAGGAGCACTGGGGCACTCGGAGAGTAATTTAGCTGCAATATCTCTATCAACAAATTTCAGCGGCAACAAAAGTTTTCCGTTCGGCGCCTGCTTCTAGGACGATCTTATCGCTCGCCATCTTGCATGGTCCCTTTCAACAAGGTCTTAAAGCGCTTTATCTGCTCCGTTTCCCGGTAGCGAAATATGATTGAAATGTTCTATTTCTGCTCGCCGGATTAAGGAGATGTTGCAAAACTGCACAAAAAACCTGGCAGATGTAAGCAAGGTATTACGGCTGCTCGGGCTGTTAAGATCTGAGAGGAAAGATCAATATGTGCTTCTGAAGTTGTGCCTCCAGAAAGGGGGGGGCGGGGGAGTGAAGGGCGTTAAAATACATCCCTGCTCGGCAGTGCTGCCCAAACTCCACGCCAAAAGATAAACCACGCTTTATTATTCTGATCTGAGGCTGAAATTGTGCTCCGTTCTCCTACAAGGTCCCTACAGGCACATCAGCTGAGAAGGTGCCCACGGGATGAAGAGCAGTGGCAAGAGGGAAAAGTGTCTTTTTTTGTAAAAAAAGGGTTTTTCTCTAATTTCTACTCAACGGCCTGCTTGAGACGCATGGAAACACACAGCTGGCCAAAGCGTCCAGGTTGTGAGATATCACTGGAGGATGCTTGACAAGGATGCCCAGGGCACTGAGGATGCCCATGGCACGGAGTCCCAGGGCTGTATCCAACCTTCCCAAGGGAGCCCGGGCACAGGGCTTTGGCAAAGGGCTGTCCAGGCAGAATGCAAACCCAGCGATACTCCCTCCCCGCCCAGCACCGGCAAACAAAAGCCAGGCGAGAGGCTGGCCCCTCGCAAGCTGACGGTAATTAAAAAGGCCTGTAAATGCCCCGCAAAAAGCACTTCAAAGGGACGGCGACTCCAGAGAGACCACGCGGTGTAAAAATTATGAGTTTTCCCCACAGGGTGCTTTGTGTGAAAAGGCTGGGGTCGGTGGCAAACGCCACCGTCCGCTCCTGGGGGACACGAGGGCTCAGCGGAGCATCCCAGGGTGCAGGAGCTTGGTGGAGCATCCTGGGTGTGGGTATGGGTGCAGCCCTGGTACCTAAAGACCACTGTAAGCATCCCACTGCCACCACAAGGAAATCTCTGCTCTGCCTGCTTAAAAAACCTGCCCAAAACAGCCTTCTGCTTTCTTTACTTGAGGAGCTCTCGTATCCCAGCCCCTCCCTGCCACCCCTTTTTGGAAGAAGGAGGAAACCCCCTCCCCTCCCTCCATGCTGAACAAGACGCATGGCTCTTGGCTGTTTGATTACTTTTAAGTGTGTATTTTTCCCCTCAAACAGAGTGAATACAATGGTTAGGAAATTTGACAGAAAACTATTCCGAGCCATTTATTGCCTTAATGCGCACCTTTGTCCAACAGGCAGTTTTGACAGGAGCGATAAATTCCAAATTTATGTCAACAGAGCATATGTTGAACACCTCATTTCTGAGCTAAAGCGGCATGCTGCCCCATAAATCACCCTTCTGTTTGAAATGAAAGTAGATTACGGGCCCGTGTTATTGAGCAGTTAGAGCCATAGTCGTATAAATCAGAACTTTTAACTCCAGGCGATCCGTTCTGCAATTAACTAAAGGGCACTTTGTCATCTCTGGGCCGGGGAGCAGCTTGGCAGGGCAGCCGGCTACCAGGGGGAAGCAAGAACCCCTCGCTGCCGGGGAACAGCGCCGGCACGGCCGAGATTCACTCAGTACCTGTTGGAGCAGCGAGTCCCCAGACAAAGCCCGGAGCAGCGTGCGGCTGGAATGCAGCCTGGCACGGGAGATCCATGGCAAGGGGCTGTGGGAGCTCGCACATCCCTGTCCGCACCCGGCCTGATCTGTATTTTGGACACCAAACACAGCGGAGGGAATTGGGAGGGTGCGTGACACAAGGTGAACAGGAGAGTCCTGACAAGTTCAAAGCCAGGCAAAAACACGCACGAGCACAGCACTCGGAGTCCTGCACTGACAGAAATCCACCCTTGGGACTAACACTGGTTTTGCTGCATCTCCCAAAGCCCACTCAACAGGTCGAGGTCCCCATCCCACTGATTTCCCCCTTGCCCACCCTGCTGAGTTTTCCCGGTTCATTTTTCTGCAACTCCTGGGGATTCGAGGCCGTGGGACACGGGGCAGCTGGACCAGGGGATGCTGTGGGGATGTGGGACCAGGGGATGCTGTGGGAGAGGGGATGCTGCGGGGCAGTGGGACCAGGGGATGCTGTGGGACCAGGAGATGCTGGCGAAGGGCATGGGTGTGAGGGGCAGCTCACCAACCGCGGGAGCGTCAGCGCTATAAAAAGATTCAGACACTAAGTATTTCCTTTCCTATAAAATATTCATTGCTGTGCGCGACTGCCAGGGAGCACAAACCTCCAGTGGTTCTAACTTTGTGCCGCAGCAATAATAGAGTTTTATGGGAGCCTTCTGATTTTATTTATACCGGGCTGTAACCGCGGTGCCCCGCCGGAGGGGCGGCCACCAGCTGGCACAGCCTCACCACGGCACACATGATGCACCAAACACTGGGCAGGACAAGCGGGACTGGCGCTGCTTTGCATCCCAGAAATTTCCCCCAAAACCCTCCTCGTCACCTCATTTCCACTCGCGCCACCATCACTCAGGTAAATTGATATGAAGTTGATTCATCCCTGATCTATTTTACCAAGATCGAGGCGGCGCTACCACGTCTCTCTTGCAGCAGGGGCAGAGGGGGAAGCCAAGGTCAGCGGGCAGCCAAGTGGCTGTAAACCCCACATTCTCCATCCTCCAACACTGGCATCACACCTGAGCTGCCCAAGAGGGTGATTTTCCCCCCGACTTGCCTATTTATGATGCTCAGTGACTGATACAGGAGCGCGCGGGCCACGGTGCTGGTGGCTCAGCTCCTGCAGTCACCACTCTGCCCTCAGCTCCCAGCCTGTCGGATTAAAATAGCAGGGAGAGCTATTAAGGGCACGGGGAAGGGGGAAGGGAACTGAGACCTTCTTTTAGCTTTAATAAATTAAGAAGAAAAAAAACAAACAAAAATCCCAACAAAAAAACCTGCCCTCAAACCACCACTGCTGCTGAAAAATAAATAAATAAATCCGGGAGGAAATAGAGATGGAAATAAAGATTTTACTATTTCTGAAGGTTTTGATAAAAAACAAACAAACAAACAGCGGGGGGGGAAGGGACGGCTATCAATAGAAAGCACTGAAACTCCCTGCCTGTACAATATTTATATTTACCACGAGCTAATTTATGAGCTCAAACCAGATGCTGTGGCGTGACATCATTCCAGCACGATGTCAAGCCTTCCCCTTTGAAAAATGCCACGAAAAGGATCCTCCTGTCCTGCCTCACCTGACACAGAACCAGGACACAAACACCAAATGCACAATTCCAATCTTTTTTTAGACCCTGCCCACAACAAATGTGAACAAATGCTGCCAAAGGGCAGTGACTCCCTGAGTTTGCCGCTGGCCTGGGCTGAGCACGTGGCAGCATTTCCCATTGATTCCTCCCAGCATCCCACCAGAACAGCCTCTCCAGCCCCATGGGCTGGGAAAAGGCAAACTGGCCACAGCAAATAGGGCAGCATACAGATTTCTTTTTTAATTAATTCCAAGGCCCTGGTTTCAGACCCATGTCCAATATTCATTATTTAACGGGATTCCCCTGGGCAGAGCTTTATCCCTTTGCGTGTCCTAGTTCCCCATGCAAGGGGGTCCATAGGTGTGTGCTGGATGGGACAAACATGGATGGGAAACCATTGGCTCCATCCAAGGGGTGCAGCTGACAGGGGGGAAGCATCTCCTGTCCATGACAGAGGGGGACACAGATGCTGCCTCAGCTCTGGAGCTGGAGTCATCTGAGGCTTTCAGAAGCGGATTCGGAATGCAGCCGCTGCACAATTTCCTGAGGGTTCGCTGAGTGATGGCAGAGGGTGTCAGCAGCTCCTGCCAGCCTGGGGAACAGCCCCGCATCTCTGCTGCACCACCTGGATACCAGAGACTGGTGTGAACAGTCCCATGGCTCCACACTGCCCACGGCACCGAGGGGTTAACACGTGGTGATGCACGTGGTCCTGCCTGGAATAACCAGCGTTGATGCGACGTCCAAAATCATCACCCCCATTCTCCAGGCATCTGGTGACGCTGATGTGCTGAGCGCCGGGAGAGCAGCGCTGGCTGTGCTGGGCGGCCTCGGCCCCGGGCTGCGCTGGGCATCGCTGAGCCAACATGACATGGGGTGTCAGAGGCGTCAGGCAGAGCACGGAGGGGGGAGCTGCTTCTTCAAAATAATGCGAGATCTCAACAAAAAGGCAAAGTGACCTTCGTGCTGAGTACATCTGCCGCGGCAGCAGCGGCGGCGTGATTATGCAGATGTTTTGATTCCTAATTCAGAAATAATAAGCGGTTCACGGATTCCAAGTTTAAAAATATATTCGTCATCTGGTTTCCGTAGCAGCACGTGTGCCACTGGAGCACCAGCGAAGCGCCGGCCTCAGCCGCTCCCTCCTCCTGCCCTTCGGGATGGTTGGGACACCTGGCTCTGAGAAGCCTGGTCTCGTAGAAGGTGTCCTTGCCCATGGCAGGAGCTCGGAGCTGGATGAGCTTTAAGGTCTCTTCCAACCCAAACCACCCGTGGGATTCTATGACACAGGGAAAGCCTTTGGCATGGTGCATTGGATGCTTTCCAGGGATAACAGCTCTGAGATGGTCCAGGCAGCATCATCCTGCTGCTCCCCAGTGAAAGGGGAGCCTATGGCTCCTGGAGCCCTGAGGAGATGGCAAAAGTCCCCAGGGAGTCAAAAGCAGGGGGACAGGGAAGAGTGGATATGCTATTGGGATGCTGGAGCACAGAGCAACTTAAATGAGAGGAAGAATTTTTTAGGATAGGGGGAATTTTAATTTCCACTCTCTTTGATGACCCGATCACAGTGCTAAGGCTGGATACATGTGAGAAACAGGGTGGTACCCATGTGGCTGATGCAGGGATGAGCTGGGATGGGCCCAGGAGCCACTTCTCTGCACTAAACTCCCCTTCAGGGAACGGGAACAGCCCCCAGGTGCCAGATGGAATCAATCAGCGGCTCGGCTGCTCTGTTCCATCAGGGAGACACGTGCTTCCCACCCCTCACTTCCCCATGGAGATGCTCAGGACGCTGATGCCCCCTCCCTGGTGCATCCCTGGTTTCTGCCCTGGCTCCCTCTCAGACCACCTGGGAACTGCTGCCAGGAACGGGCACAAACCACAGGCAAACGCCGCCGCTCCCACGAGCAGCCCAGATCCTGAGGAGTTTTATAAGGTAATCAAATATGCAAGAGATTCAACAAACTAATTTCAAGCACACACCTGGGGTCCTCTGATAATGTCGGTTGTGCCTATACAGCACAAGGATTAAAATTTCATAGAGTCATGATTTCATCAGTCGCTAAACTACAAAGGATTAATTAACAGCCAGGGAAGAGCTCATGGCTTGGAAATACAGTCTTAAGGAAAATATCTATCTCGGCTCTCCAGATGTCAGCACACAGACGAATAAGGCTTTGATGAAAACACTTTCTTATTATTAGCAACTCCAAAATACTGTGTTTTTGTAGCTAGAATTAAGAATGCCCGATTTCAATCCACTGCTGCCCGGCTCCGTGCATTGTTGCGCGCCCTCCTGGAGGACTGGTTTAGGCTCCCAGGATGGGACTGTTGGGTGCACACCCGGGTTTTACGCCCGTATTTTGGGGATGGGCAGAGACACCTCCCCGAGCCAGGGGATGGGAGAACCCCAAGCATGCAGGAGTCCAGCTGGAGGTCTCGCCTCTGTTCTGTGCACACCACCTGCCCTGGGCTCACCAGCTCCCAGAGAGGTTCCCAAAGCGTTCCCCACACCGGCTGGGTTTCAAAAGTTTGGGAAGGAGAACAGGCGACGGACACAGCGCCGGCAGCACGAGCGGAAACAGCAGCACGTCCCCCCCTTCCCTGGGAAGATGAATTAGGGAGCTGTCAGCGAGGGACAGGCACAGCAGCAATGTTGCTGTACAGGGGCACTGGAAGCGTCTTTGATTAATGAAACCGTAATGCTGGGCTGTTACACAGCCCTTCTCTGGCAGGAGAGATGCCCTCAGACAGGCTGGAGATGCCGTGCTCTCCATGGAGTCCCCCGAGATGCTTCTCCCAGCTATGGGCTGGTCTCCTCCCTGGGCCAGCACCACTGCCTTTGCCCAAGTTCACGCTGTCTCCTCAGGAGTTGCCGTGGCAGACAAAGAACTAATTATTTGCAGTTAGAAGTTGGGAGATGAACATTATCCACCTTGTCAAGGCAATAATTTAGCATGTCTGCACTGCGCTGGGCTTTGGAGAGACCTGATGTGCACAGGGTGAGGAGGCGGCAACAAGGGGAGTGCCCCAGCAGCTCGGGGACTGAGGTCACTGCTATCCATCCATTCATGTGGAAAACATATATTTTGGGAATGACTATGGAAATGGGAGGTGTCAAAGCAGCTCACACAGCCCGAGCCCCGGCGGAGCTGTCAGCACGGCACAGCGAGGCACGTGGGGCTGCATCGCATCCACCGTGTCCGAGCTGGCTGCGCTCCCAAAACCACACAAACATCTGCACGGAGGGCGCGAGCGGTGCTGGCTGCAGTCGCACTGGAACCTGTCACCTCGTGGCAGAACAACATGGGCAGACGCCGCTGGTGCCAAGGGGACGGTGACGGGGGCACGGCACTGGCAGCTTTCCCCTGCAGTTTTGTCCCCTCCTGCACCGGTTCCAGCACCGGTGCACTAACAGGAAGACGCTGCCTCAGCTCTCCGTAATTAGCTTTGCTCAGCCTACAACATGTTTTGCTGAAAAAATAAATAAATACCTCCTGGGCGAGCCAAGCTCTGAGCGGGACGCCAGCACTGACGGCACGCTCCGCTCCCCTCGGGCCCTGGCCAAAAGTACGCAGTGTCCCGAACCCGGGCGTTGCTGAGCCATCCCGGCACCGTGGGACCTCCCCAAGGGGGCTTGCAAGCGATTAATTCATTTATGAGCAGCCTCACCCCCCCGCCCCAACATGCACAACAGGTTCCATGCAAATTCGGGAGCTTTTAAATTATACCGTTAATGAAAGAAAATAAAGGCAGTTAAAAGGCAATTTGCTCAATTGGTGTTAATATTTAAGCACAGCATGTGGAAAAACGAGATCGCAGAATTCGGCTTTTCCGGGAGAAAACTTTGGGTCCCAACTTTCCTGCAGAAAGGATGGGGCATGGCAGAGAATGCTGTGCCCATGCTAAGGGTGTGGAGCCCCCTGAGCAGCACCCAGCCAGGCTCTTTGTTAAGGAAACATCCCCTATGTGCCCCAGCAGCTCCCCAGTAGCCACGAGACCAGCAATTCCTCCTCTGCCAAGGGGTGATAATGCCACTCCCTTGCACACTGGTATCCCCACCCCACATCCACGGAGCTCCCCCGCAAACATTTCCCGAGAGCACAAGACATGGACAGCGGGTGTCCTGAACATCCCCTGCACCCGTGGGACTCGAATCACCCGTGGGAACCAGAACATGGGCAGGCCTGGTGTCACTCCCAGCACCGCAGTCCCAGTGCACCCTCAGCTCAGCACATCATTGCCACCACATGTAGAACCTAAACAAGCTGCTGCACCAGCAAACATCCAGGACAAAACACTGGTCAGCACCAGGTGCCATGGGATACCTGAGGTACAGCATCTCTGCCAGGGATACTCTGGTCTTTGCTTCCCATGCCTAAGTGCGAGGCTGGTGCCACAATGTCAACAAATTCTTAAAGAAAACTGAAAAACAGTGACCTGGCACCAAATTATCACAGGCAAAAACAGCTGATGCTGCCCTCAGCTCAGTCCCAGTCCTGGCCCTGCCCTGCTTGGGGGTTACAATGCTTGCATAAATTCACTTTCAAAACAGGAGCCGCTGGTGAATGAAACCTCGATTTCTAATGGTTGGAAATATTTTGTACACTCTGCTGCTCCCTCTGTACCCCTTTGTCGAGGCCAAGGGTTGCCGGCTAAAGCGGGTACCAAAAGACCATCTGTAGCTCCCGTCTTTACAGAGAAGTTTAAATAGGGGGATGAATGAGCACAGGAATTAATGAATGATAAAGCCGTATGGTCCCAGTCAGCCTCCTACGCTGGGATGTGGCATTCAAACCCTCCCAGCCTTCTGCCACAAAGAGAGGTTTCTATGCTACAAAAAAAAAAAAAGGGGGGGGGGAATAAAGGGGGAAAAAAAAAAAGGGGGGGGGAATAAAGGGGGAAAAAATAAAAGGGGGGGGGGGGTGGTGCGTGTGGGTTTTTAACAACAAATCCAGCAATTCGCCTCCAGGTTCCCACCCGTTTTCCCTGTGCCAGGCTGGGGGGAAAGGCATGTGGGAGGGAAAAACGGGGTTTTCCCCAGAGCTGCAACCCCTTGATAGACAGGGAAGTCAGAGGAGTTGGTTCTGGGGCTCATTGATGTGCTGGGTAGGCATCCTGGCCAGGGCACCCTGGGGTCTCACACCAGCAAAGGTGGGCAGGTTTCGGATAAGCCACCTGGACTGACCATGCCACATCCACTGAGCCAGCTTTTGCAGCATCCCTCCACCTTATCCCTCCGGGACAGCTTAAAGATCGCCTGGTATAAACTAAGGAACCTGGGAAGGCTTGAAGGGTGTTTCAAGTGAGGGGTCGTGGTGACGACGTGCTCTGCACCCAGAAGCACATCCATTATCAACCAGCTCTACAAAAAAAAGGTACAAAAGAGAAACCCAAGGCTTGAGGAAGGCTCACAGAAATTAAGCCTACTCGCCAGCGTCAAAGAGAGGATGTTCCAGCTCATGGTGTTGCTGGTCAGAGATTAACAGGTGACATCCAGGGAAAGACAAGGACATGGAGGGAATCACTACCATTGCTAGAGGATGGCTCCTGAGAGCCCAGGCACACTGACAAGGTAAACCCAGGATCAAACCCCCCAAATCTGTTCAACTCCTGTTCAAGGATCCAGAGCTGCCAGGGGGAGGATGTTTGTCTCCAGAACAACGCACAAGAGGCAGAGGGAGCACAGCACAGTGCTGGAACGTTACTTGTATTTTAAGAGCTGTCATGTGTAAAGCATTAGTGGTTTTGAAATTGCATTCTCAAGTTAATTAAATGGACTATCTTTTACACATAAAAAGTGAAAGCACACAATCAAAAGCTATTGAAGAGGAAGCGCCTTTTTGGAGCAGGGCTCTGCCTCTCTGTGCCCAGTCCCCTGACCTGAGCATCCCAAGGGAGCCATTGTCCCAGTGTGCCAGCACAGTGCCAAGGAAGGCCATTTGCACCACACTTAAGCTCAGCTTACAGCGTTAAGCATCACCAAACCCCACACCTGGGCACTGTACTGGGCCACCCCATGGGCCTGTTTTCCCACAGGAGCCATATGCACTCCTTTCAGAGAGTTCCTCTGTACAGGGATGTTTGCTGACTGGTGGTGGTGTGAAAACCCAAGGCAGTTATCTTTGCTGCAGTAAAACACTGACCTTCAGTTTTAGGCCGGAGGTAAAGTTCACCATCGATTGGACCCACCATAAGCTGTTGATAATTACTATTATCTCTGAGTTAATCTTGTGAGAGGTCAACAGTTTTATAAAAATCTTGCAAGCTGTGTCTTTTACCTCCCAACTTCATATCTGGGTTAAAAGGTCAATTACTGCAGCTTGCTGACTTGAGATTTCAGAAAAAATTGCCTGCTCCCACCCCAAAAACCTGCTGGTGCTGGGGGGAAATGTGGGCTGGTGCCCACCTTTGTACAGGCAAAGCTCTCCAACCCCTGGGCTGGGAAGTCAAGGGGAAGATTTCTCCAGGTCAGTGCTATGCCAGTTCATGAGCTGAGCTGGGGCTGCTGCTCACAGAGGGGCTGGGGCACATCCTGCGCTCCACGATCCAGCCAGAGGGTCCAGGGCATTGTGCTGGCGAGTGCATGGTCCCTGCCTGTGTGGCACAGGGCTCTGAGGATGCCAACCCCTACTCACAGAGCACGGCATGTGTGGGCAGCTGCCTCCCTGCCCAGGCACACAAAATGAGTGTTTAAACTCCTGGGCTCCACTCCCACACCTACCCACGGAGGTGACAGATAGAAGCGGCACAAAAACCCATGGAGGGGCCGGGAGAAGCCCCAAAGACGGATGGAGGCGTGACCCGATCTCTGATCCCTACATCACCAAATATCATCACTCCCTTTATTTTACCCCCCTGACATGATGCTAGCAGGCAGCTCCGGGCAGCACTTTGCTTAGGGAGCTAAAAAATCTGCCGGTGCTGCCGCAGCCTCTCCCGTGAGCGCAGCCCGGGCCCGCGGAGCATTGCTCAACTGCTCGGCAGGCAGGTGTCATAAACAAGCAGGCACATGGCAAACATATCGATTTCCCGGAGCTTATCGCACAGCAACCAGTGCTCAGTTACCAGGCTACTTTAATATGTAATTTACTGCGAGAAGGGAGAGCGGGGCTGAGGGCGGCTGGAATATTTACTGTGGGATGGACGGGGAGGTGGAAGGTGTGAGCAGGAGGGAGGTGCAGTGTCTCTTGCCTCCAGCAATACTTAGTATTTTCTAATTATTAAAAAAAGCCCAACCCTTTGCCACTGCAATGGAGTGTTTACACAGATGCCATTAATCTTCTTCTGCAACTGTTTACGCTATGAAAATATAGTCTCAGCTGCCCAGGCTCTCCATCTCCTTCATTTAAATTCAGATGCTTAATTTCTGTCAAAACAGAGCCTACTGAAATTACCTCCATCCATTTCTGGTGCTCAACTTGCCTCGTCATCCGAACCGCCCGGTGGAGTTGGGAGGGACCCCAGGTGGGAGTGTGGAAAAGCGGGAGAGAAGCATCATTTCAAAGGCTTTTCCTCTCCAGCCTACCTGGGACCATCTGTGAAAGCCAAGACTAAAGCCCAGCCTGAGATGATGCTGCCACCCTGGCCCAGTCACCCCTGACTCAGCACCTGCACCTAGGTAGGTATTTTGCCAGCTAGCTGTCCCTTCAGCACAGAGTGAGGAAGGAACCATCCTGTCTCCCTCCTGGCACCTCTGGCCCTGTCCTACACCCAAAGGAGTTTTGCAAATCTGACCCTCGGGGGAACCCTGGAACCCACAGGAGGCTGGTGTTTCCAGAGCACAATATTTTAAAAATCCTCCTTGTACAGTGCCTCTCAGTAGATCTTTTGGAATTTACAAGATAAATACTGGTAATTTGATTCTTATCTTCTTCAAATCCAATTCTAAGGCAATTCTGTGTAAAGGAGACTAATTATAGCCCAAGGGGAAAGAAAAGGTAACCCATCAGCGAGAATACACTGGAAACGTTTAAAGGGGTACAGGGTGCTGAAAAGTCAAATAGATTTCAAATCTACTCTTGCAAGAATAATAATTTTTTGGGTGAAAATGATTCTGAGAACTGTTTCCACTCCCTAGCTGGTCATTCCAGTGGGCAGCTCAGTGCTGTGCTGGAAGCGCTGGCAGCCAGGGCTTCATCCAGCTTGCTCCACAGATCATCTCAAGGATGCCTGGCTACTCCAGCAGCACAGGGACATCCCCATCTCTGTGCCCAGAGAGTCATGGCACTTCTCACTCTCATTTCCCTGGCATTATTTACTAACAAAAAGGCGAAGTTTATACACACAGGGGAATGTGACCAGCAACAGACAGCAAAGGTGACAAAACCATCGCTCATTAGCTCAAATATTATGAGTTTTCCAACACACACACCTAAACATGGGATATTCTGGCTCCAAAACACCTCCAGAGGCCAGGAGTCCCTGCACGCTCCAGCTACCCAGTGGCATCCTGTGTGCTGCTGAAGAGCATCCTGAGAAGGAGGACCGTGGGGAGAGTGCACTGGCCATCACCACACGACAGAGCCCGAATGTTATAGCACCTATAAAATAATAAAACCCCAGTGCTGGGATGTGGAGCCAGGATGTGGCAGAAGACGACGCAGGAAGAATCAAAGGGAATTTGGCAATCCAAAAGGAGCCTCGTTTAATGAGCGCTGCCGTGGGCTGTCGCTCCACAGGCATTAACATCCATCGTCACCATCCCTCCGAAGACCACACGATTATTCCCTCTAACACGGTGACACCCGCAGCTAAGTCATGTCTGACCCCGCCAGCCAGGGCAGGCACCATGCGAGAGGTGACCAGAGGTAATTGAAAATACACGCACCGCAGACCGGAACAGAAGAGCTGCCTCAGCAGCGACCCTCGGCACAACAGGTGACAGCCCTGGCACCTGGAGGACGACCAGCACGGGCACACGGTAAATCAGCACTTTGCTGAGGTGGCACGTGGAGCAGCAGAGCCACGGTCCCTGGAGCACACGGTCCCTGGAGCACACGGTCCCCGGAGCAGCCCAGCTCTGGGGCATGGCAGCACTGCATGTGATGGCGATGGAAGGCCCCCTCCCCGACGCACAGATCACTGGCAGGAAGCTTGTCATACAGGGCCGTTTTGTTCACTTAGCAACAAAGGTGCTAATTAGGGAGCGAGCTGCTCTCCACCTCCAGTTGGAAGAGGATGCAGCACAGCTGCCCGTGCTGGCAGCAGCCAAGCCCACGGCGCTTGGACATCAGAGTGGACCCTGTCACGCACCCCGAGTGCCATCCCATCTCTGTGACCTGCTCAGCCCCCCAAGCACCACGGTCTCCTATTTACCATCTTCTGGCTGGGCACAGCTGGACGGGTCCCTCTCCCAAAGCAAGGTCCAGTGTGAGCTCTCCTCCCAGCCATGCCCACCCACATCCTCAGCACACAACCCACCAGAGCCCTCTGCTCCCCCCACCCATGGTCACAGCCCCCACTCCAGGGCAGCCCACCGCAGCTCCCACCCTGCTAAATAATGCATTCGGCATCGGCCAGTGCTCAGTGCCTCGAGGGAAGGGTGATAAACATTTCTGCACTGCTCTAAGTTACGTTTGGTTGGATGCTGAGGGAAGAGCCGCCTCCAGCTAAAGGGTCAGAGAGGCCAGAAATCAATACAAGCGCTTGCTGCTCCATCCCGAGATCCCAGTGCTCCTCCCCAGCTCTGTGAGCAGGGCTGGGCTGGGGGCATCCCAGAGGGAGGGCTGGGGGCATCCCCCAGCAGCCCCCGTGCTGTCCCCATCTCGGGTACTGCTGACTCAGCACCCTGCACGCTGGGAGCTGCCGGTGGCCTGGTTCCCACCACAGCAGCCGTGTCACACAGCCCTGCCCTACATGCAGTCTTCCCCACAGCCCCCAGAAACGCAAAGCCCAAATTCCCCCCAAAAACCCAAAGCAAATCCTGCCCTTCGACCAAGGTGACAGCGAACAGAAAGACCGGGGAAGGCACGGCAAAGCCAGGATGGGATTTCCCCCATCCCTCACCCAAAAGCACGGGCAGACAGAGATCTGGGAAGAAAAAAACCAATTGCTTTTCACTTTTTTTCCATTGTAAAGGTTTTCATCCAAGTTAAAATGCTCCTAAGACGATTCCTGCTGAAGGGAAGAGAGTTTTCTGCCAGTTTCATAGCACACCACTGGTTCCCACCAAGGCAAACCACATGTGAGAGAAGTGTGAGCCAGTCACCAAGGACCCCAGGGAGGCAGGGCAGCACTGTGGGGCCCCTCCACAGCCCCCCAAAGGCAAGGGCAGCGCAGGCAGAGCTGCCCAAAGAGGCTTTGCATGCAACAGGCACCTCTGGTCATTGCTCTTATTCGCAGAAGCACCTTACCCTGCGCTTGGCACTCAGGATCTTTTCTACGAACAGGGAGGAAGGTAAAAAGAGAAGAGGAAATCACCGCGTTCTTGGTAAATATAGCAGAACACCCTGGAGGGCGGGAGGGAGGCACAGAGGGAAGGTTTCGGTTCCGAGCGCTGAGTTGTTTCGCAGAAAGGGGCCCTGGTGTGCGAGCTGGCCGTGCCCTGCCACTCTCCGGCCATCCCATGCCATGTGCCGCTGGCAGAGGGGACCCACCCCAGTGCCGTGATGCATGTGGCACCATGGCCTGCAGTCCAGCTGACCACAGCACGGTGCGAGGAGGGTGATGTGCCAGTGCCACGCCGGTGCCGCGCAGGTGGAGGGGGGCTGGCGATGCGTGGGCGCTGCACAATGCCGGTGCCTTATCTCGCCCACGCAAAGGCCGTTTGTGTGCGCTGCACAGCCGGCTGCGACCGCAGCCCGTGCCCAGCTGAGATAAGATACCCGTCAGCAGCACTGCCTGCGCCAGCCCCCGCCAGCAGCCCGGATCCGCACGGTCTGGGCGACGTTGGCAGGGTCCCTCTGCACCGAGCATCCCCTCTGCACATCCCCTCGCTGCTTCCCCTCATCAGGGAGCCCTTTTCTGTACCTATTCGCGCAGCCCATTCCACACCTGCGATCACAGAATGGCTCGGGTTGCAGGGGACATTAAAAATCATGTCATTCCAACTCCCTGCCATGGGCAGGGACACCTTCCACTAGAGCAGGTTGCTCCAAGACCTGTGCAAACTGGCCTTGAACACTTCCAGGGATGGGGCAGCCACAGCTTTCCTTCCACTGTTCCAGTGCCTCACCACCCTCATGGGGAAGGGTGATGCACGAGCTCACAGCTGTCCCTGCTCCCGCAACACAGCAAAGCTGTGAGAAGCCAACAGAACGGCCAAAGACACACAGTGAAATCTGGAAGGCAAGGGGCCATCCCCAAAGCCTCATGCTGCCATGCACATGTGCTTCCAAGAAGGCTGGCTGGGTTTTGGTTGGGGTTTTTTTAAGCATGTAGCCTGTGCTGCGGTGAAACTGTATTTCTTGGAGTTGTAGTCTTCCCAGGTTTACTCTGCATGCCAAAATTAGTACAACCTGTCCCTAAATACCATAATAAAAACCACGTAGTAAGCACTTTGCCTTTATGTCAGTGCTGGTTTCAAGGAGGATGAATCATACTTCCTCCTTAGCGCTTCTTTCTAATATGATTTACTATAAATAATGCGTGGAGAAAAGAACAAGGGAAGCGACCAAGGGCAAAGCATGTGGAGCCCAGTACTATCCCCAAACTTGGTGGCAAGAGGATAAAATTAATTCCAACAGCTGTGATGGAGGGCAAACAGCACGTGGGTTGTAACTGGTGCAGTACCTGGTACAGAAATCAGAGAATACCCTGAGTTGGAAGGAACCTACAAGAATCATCAAAGTCCAACTTCTGGCCCTGTACACGACAGCCCCAAGAATCCCAGTATATGCCTGAGAGCACTGACTGAATGCTTCTTGACCTCTGGCAGGCTTGGTGTTTGGGAAGCACCAAGCTTGGGAAAGACGCCCGAGAGCATTGAGTCCAACTGTTCGCCCAGCAGTGCCAAACCCACCACTGACACACGTCCCCAAGTGCCACCTCTACATGTCTCTTGAAGCCTTCCACCAGCAATGGAACTGGCCTGCTGCTTGGGGCTGTGGGATTTTTCGAGTTTCAATTTGGTTTTCTGCTCAGTCGGTGTTTCCCTTCTTTATAGGTCACGAAGGTGAGAGCAGGCACCTTCCCCCCCACCACAAGCTGCACTTGCAGACGGATGGAGGCATACTTTTTTCAAGAAAGGGGGTGCACAGCTCCCTTCAGCAGCGTGCAAGGCAAGCACCGCAGCATCGCCCGCGCTGGCAATCCAGCGTGCTCGCCCGGCACTCTGCCGCTCCTCGAGCAGCACTAAAACAGAGCACGGGGTTATCAGCCCGGCTGATACACGCCGATAACCAGCCCATCTCCCGCGCTGACACCGGTAACAAAGCAGGGTGTTTAACGCTGATTTATGGCGGGCGGCTCTAGCCGGGCTCCGCGCGCCTTGCAGCGCTCGTGCCTACGTGGAGAAGCGTTTCCTCAATTGCACACTGCCGGCTTGTTTGCTGAACAACGCGCCAATAAAACAGCAATGAGACGGCGAAGGCCGATGGAAACCTGAACCAGCACAGCGGGGCACGTATCCAACCATAATCTACTTAAAATCAGTTAAGAACACTGCAGCGAAAATGATCCTGGCAGCCCTGGCCCCCGGCCAGCGTGTGAGCCTGGGCTGCGAAGGCTCGCTCCTGCAACCCCAGTTTTAGGGTGATGCTCTTTCATTCAGGTGCAGAGCGACCAAGGCAGCACAAGCTCTTGCCATAAGGAGAAATCCACCTTCTTTGTGAATCACGTGGTCCAACAGCACTTGTAGCCTCCCAAAAGTACCTGCCGCCCTCCTGTCAGCACAGAAGTTACCCAAAGCACTGCCAGGGCAAACCAGCGTGTTCCAAACCGAAACCAAGTGGTTTGGGCACGCCTCAGCCTCGATAATTATCCAGAACAGATACGCAGGTGATGCACCTGAATGCCCCACAACAGGTCTGGGCAACTGGGCTTGAGCCTGGGAACAAGAGCAGATGTCATGACTGCACTGGGAGCTCATCAGCCCACATTCAAAGGTGTCTGGCCACACGCAGACTCCCCTGCTGTGTCTGCATTTATTCCAAAGGATGCACAAACCTTTCCCTGTTGCTCGTGTTATATGAATCCATCCTGTCTGAAATTCCCTATATGCCACCCTCCCCGTTTCAGCTGGTACCTGTCACATCACCAGTCCCTACCAGGGCCGGGGCACGCGCCAAGCTCTGCCCAGGGTCCTGGCAGCAGAGCGGGATGCAGATCCCTCCTTGGTAAAGGAGGGAATGATGTCCCACGAAGGACTGATCCCACCATAAAGCACTGAGCCGGGCCAGGGGGGAAGAACCCCTTGCCGGCAGAGTGACACAAGCCAGGACTGCCAGGAGAGAAGGAATGAATGGAATAGGCTAATTTACACAGGAAGTGAGCACTTACCAGACCCTTCATCCCAACACACAAAACCCTCTGCCATATCTGGAAGCAATTACACCCAGTTAACATGATCTGCCTGCCACTAAAATTAACTGCAAACAGAAATATTTTTCACTTTTGCAACAGGAGATGCCATGGCCCCGTGTTTGGCTGCCGGGAAATATTTAGTAATTACTCATTTAAAGCCTCTCTTGAAGCTGTCAAGGGGTGGGGAGGGGGAGAGTAAAAGAAAAATCTTGCTAATTGCAGGCAAAAAGGAAAATGCAGATCATTTTACTCTATCCAAGGAAAACAGATTTACGCACCGATGTAACTAAAGAGCCAACATCCTGCAGAAGTGGGGAAAGCTGTGGGAATGCTCTGTCACCTACAGCCCAGGCTGCTCTGCACCACTCCTGTGCTCCACAGGGAAAGGAAGAAAGCGTGGACAGCATCATCCCGGAACCAGCACAAGCTCTCCGAGGGGCCCTCTGCACAGCCAAAAGGACATTTTATCCAACACCATTCTGCAAGGTGTAACGAGGACTGAGGAGGTTCTGCAAATCTCTCCGAGCTGCTGCAGCGACAGCCAGCTCTGGGGAGAAGCCACCCAAGAATTCTGAGTGGGGCAGGTTTCATGCACCGGGCAAGTGAAAACAGACAAATAAATAAATAGAAATAGGTGTTTTCTGATGGGAACCTCAGAGCTTTGCTTTCAAATGCAGCACATGATGCAGAATAATGGAGCAAATAACACAGAAGCGAAAGGGGGCTTTTCCCACTCTGCGCTTGGAGCTGAGTATGGAAACGGTTAAGTCCCCCACTGAATAAATCAAAAGTTCAAGGCTGCAACATACCACACCGTATTCCCCCTCTGCCCATGACGAGAACCAGAGAGCCCCCGAAATCCCAAGCATCCTGCGCGGGGTCTCGGCTGGCGCTCACAGGTTACACGCTCGGGGTCAGCGCCGTGGACCTTAGCTGCAACATTCATTTCCTGAGCGGGGCACGTCCCCCTGCCCATAAAGCTAATAAGAGCTTCCTCGCCCGGCCGCCCTGCACCGCAGCCCGGCAGCCGGGAACGCTGGTTTCCATTAGCCCCTTATGATGCCAGGTGCTGCTAATAAGGCCCATCAGTGAGAAACAAGAGCTGCCAGGTCATCCTCGGACTCTGGAAGTAATCACGGGCAGAGTTTGGGGGGCTGCTGCCTTGGCTTTTCTTTCCCTCCCCCACCTTGCTTTCCATTTTTCCTCCATTCTTTAAAGTTTTCGATTGCAGCGGAACATAAATTGCCCAATGCTTAAAATAAAATAAAAAACAACTACTGTATCCAGCTACCAAAATTAACACTAATAACATCTCACAAAGCACTTGGGATCCGATTTATCATGTTTATTGCTTTAATGGTACACTGCATCTGTTTCTCACTGTGACATGCCAAGCAGTGCCAACGTGCCTAATGGCATTAGCAGTACAATGCTCAGCTAATGCAGGAGGAGACAGGGGAGGTGAGGCTGGAAGAGGAAGAGCCAAAGGTTGGATCCCCATGGGAAACTGTGGCTTCCCTGAGCAGGAGCATATTGGACTGGTGGAAGCATTGGTGCCTGGCCCGGCACACTGGTGCTGCTGGTAGCACACAGACTGATCTGCTGCTTTTCTGTCCTTCAGTGGGAAAGGATTTTGGGGTACAGCGGCTGGCTGGCAGCCGAGGAGGCAGAGCAAACTTCCTTATCCCTGTCCTTAACATCATCTACTGGAGCACACACATCTTTAGCTGACAGTTCAGCCGTGGGACCCCAAAATGCAGAACAGACCTGAGAGTTGCAGTGGAGGCTTTCCCTGAGGTGTATCCCCTCATATGACAGTGAGGACAGGCACCTTCCACCCAAACCCACCCCACGGGGAGCATTCACCCTCCGCTGGCCTCCACGGGCCTCATGACACCATCACCACGAAACACTTTCGTTTTCCAGCCCAGCATCTCCATCTTGTACCGACACACGTGGCAAGCGCTGCCAGCAGCCACATCACCATGGCCAGTGAATTCCCAGGCAGGTTGGGATGCTTGGCTGTGCCACAAATGAACTGTATGAAATCGCATCCCCACCTGCAGCCTTTCCAGTCACTATTGCTTTATAAAAAGACATGGTTTAATTTTTTTAAAGCTTTAAGGTATTTAACTTCCCAATGACAAATCATGCCAGGCTCTGTTGGCAGCTTGGCACAGCTCTCACCTTGCAGCTCGGAGGTTTTTCTTCACAAAACAACCCCAAAAAGGGCCGCTGAACTGCGGCTTTTTTTTTTCTGCAATTAGAAGTGACGATCGATACTAACATTAGATTAAGTTTGAACTTTGCTGAACCCAGAAGGAAATCTTTTATAAAAAAAATTAAATACTCACTGACTCAATCTACACTCAATTAGTCAAAATCATAAGCTTGATAAAGGAGAAAAAAATGGATCATGCAGTAGCCAGCAGGTTCAGGGACCCAAAAAACCCGACCAGAGCCAGCGCTGAGGCTTGTGGCCACTCGGCCAGCAAAAGGTCACAGCTCGACACTCCTGGGTATGACACGGCACAGATGATGCTGCCACGAGGCCGAGGAGCCGTGCATGGGGCCAGGGCAGATGATGGTCCCTTGGGCACTGTCTGTCACCCAGGGCCAGTGACCCCCCTGTGCTTGCCAAGGCCAGGCCGACCCTTCGCTCTCCCTTTCCTGCAAGTGCTTCCCGTTCTAATGAAGACAGGAACAACACTCAGAAGGCTCTGAGACTATAAACATATATATTTACACTTCTATAGGCATGTGTGTGTGTAAACAAACAGCCCCACCATATGCATGGGCTGCCTGTGCGCTGTAAACAGGCTCGGCACACGCTGGCTCAGGGAGCTCCCTGCAGAAAGAGCGGCGTCGGTGCTGGGTGGCTTTGGGCTCTGTCACCTGCTGGGGCTCAGCACGTGGAAGCTGTCATGCCAGGCTGTCAAGCACCCCACAGAACAGCAGGGTACCCCCTCCCCATGAGCTGCCCCCACTGCCCAGCTCACCACAGCTGGGAACGGCTCTGCTCGGGCACCTCCACACTCACATCAGGGTTGGAAAGCAAAACCACAGCAGCGAGCGCACGGCAGAAAGAGGTCAGCGAAAGCCAACAAGACACCCCAGTGCTACCAGCACATTCTGCACCCACCATTTTCAGGGAGGTGGTGCCCACACCCTGGCATGGGGCATGGATCTCCCAGACCCCCTCTCCACCAGGCAGTGGAGCGAAGAGGAGCCCACAGCCAGCACGGTGCAGCTGCCACCAGAGCTGCTCCAGCAGAGCTGCAGATCCCAATCCAGCGCAGATGCTGTTTAACAGCTCCATGAATACAATAGGATCCCACAAATCCTCCCCCAATGGTAATTCTCACAACATATTAGAAAGCAAACACTATAAAAAAGCCACATGAGACCCTATCTACACACAAACCGCCTGGGATTTAGACTTTGGGGGGTGGGGGGTGAGTTCATTGGACTGTTGCCCAATGCCTTTCAACATGGACGGTCTTACAGATCAGTTTAAACACGGCTCAAAGGATTTGGCTCACCCTGCAAAGTTTGCCAGTGCCAGGTAATCGGTCTGAAAGGAAGAAAAGGGAAACAGAGTTTGGCAGTGGCTTCAGCGACTGCCTTCAGGGTTCCGCTGGCAGGGGCCGGTGCTGAGCTCTGTGCTCCGGGCAGACCCCAAGCCCCTTGGAGCGCGGCGTGTGCCCAGCCCTCCGATAAGGATCACGAATAAGTGAGAAACAAACTACGCTGCAGCCACGGCTGTCAAAACAAGCCGAGTCCGGACAGGCACTGTGAAAATAGGGCTGCCGTGCTGGACAGCGGGGTCACGCTCCCCCATCTCTCGACCGAGCAGGGAAGGATCTGACTGCGCAGCCTTCCCTCCTTCCCTCCGGACACATCCACAGCCAGCGATAGGAGCCTCCGGGCAGCCCTAGCATCGCCCTCTCCTGCGGCATCACCCACTGGGCTTGGACGGGGAAAGGGAGAGGCTGGCGACCGTGGCAGGAAGGCACGTTAAAATTCTCCCTGAGCCCTCACTGCAGCTCTGCCGGTGACGTTCGGTCTGCATCACCGCACGGCCGAGGCGGCTTCGGGCACGTAACCAACGCCAGCCCCAGCATTCCCGCTTGCCAGAGAGACGGGGAACAAAGCCGAAAGCGAGCGTGCACCCCACAGGGAGCCGGGGACCCTCGGAGGGGCGAAAGCCGTCCCGGCAGGGTCCGTGCGGCAGAGCGAGGGGCGATGCTGCCAGCGCCCGCAGACCCGTGCGGGGCTCACTGAGGATGCCGGCACCGCATCTGCCGCCCTGCACCGGGAGCGTTCGCGGGGATGAAACGTGCGGGGAAGCCGCTGCTCCGGCACCCGGCACCGGCTCATCATCCCGGCACCGGCTCGTCATCCCGCATCCCTTGCGGGCGGCACCGGATCCCCCCGCCGGAGGCGCGTGCCGGCACGGCCACCGGCCCTGGAGCGCCTTGTGTGCATCAGGACTAATTAACCTGTTGATTCATTAAAAAACCTGACAGGGTGCACAGCCTCCGGAGGCAGGGATAAGCTCCGGCACCCGCGCCGGTGGTGCCTTTCCCCACGCAGGACGCTTGCTGTCCTGCCGTGGGGCTGCAGCCACGCTGGGGGCCAGCACGGTGCCCGCCCAAGCACGTCCAGAGCCGTGCGATTTGACCGGCCATGCCGATTTCGGCGTGGCAATTGACGTGGCCCCATTCCCCAGCCAAAATCAGGGAACGAGCTCTGGTTCCCGCACGGCGAGCAGCAGGCGGTAAAAGCAGCGGAGCCCCGAACTCACGTGTCGGTAACCACGACCGCGCTCCCAACCCTGCAGCAGCTCCCCAGGGTGCAGGGCTGAGAGTGACCACACAGATCCCCCCCAGCCTGAGTAGGGGAGCCCCAAAACTGCATCCACAGCCGCTGGAGGTTCAGTCCTGCACCCATTCCCGCAGGGACAGACCCGCGGCTATGCGGCAGCCCGAGCCCTCTGTGCTCGCACCGGCATCACCCAGACTGACCCCCGCGCCACTTTGTGAAAAGTGCAAATGTTTTATAAACCGGGAAGCCGAGCTGCACAAAACCCCCCGGGCTGGCAAGTCACTATACACCACAAGCCCTAGTGCCACTGCTGCCTGCGCTGGTGTGCCTGGGAGCTGGCACAGGAGGGACCAGCTCTCAGCAGAGGGTGGACGAGAGCTGCCTGACCCCACAGCATCCCTTTGCATGCAGATCCCTAAACTCAAAGGGTGGCAACTGTGAGCTGCTTGGCTGATGCCCCAAGGAAACTGATGGGGTCTCCTAGTAGGAAACACCGACGGCCCCATCCTGATCTAGGCTGTCCTCCCCACCAGAACTCACTGGAAGGAACCTTCTGGCACAGTTGCCAGATCTGTGGGAGCTGCAAGAGCCATTGCTCTGAGCGCGCTACTCCAACAGCCTAGTTTTGGGGTACACAGCAGAAACTTTGCACCAGCACACACAGAACGCCCAGCCAGAAACCAAAACCCTCTGGGCAAGATCCCGGCTGCCCGGTGCAGCATGCCACAACACGGCCTCGGCACTCACCTGTGCTGCTCCAGGGTCTCGTTGTCTGGCAGCTCTGCCCCGCACACGCTGCACTGCTCACCCAAAGCTCTGCTCTCCGTCTTCATGCCAGCTGCCAGCTCCCCCAGCTTGCTGAACAGCTCCCGCTGGATGAAGCCCTGGGGCAGCAGCCCCCCATAGGCACTGAAGTCCATGGAGACAGCCAGGGCTGGCTGCACATGCAGGGCGGATGCCACGGTGGGCGGCACGCCGAGCACCGGCTCAGTCTTGTGGTTCGGCAGCAGCGAGTAGATGCCCAGGGGCTTCTCGCCTGGGGTGGCAGCGGATGGCTCTGGCCCCAGCGGCAGCCCCTGGCCGGGTTCAGGAGGCGGCTCAGCACCCTCCTCGCGGGCATAGTGCAGTTCACGGGCGCTGGTGATGACACTGCTGCGGGTCGGCGTGCCAGGCCCTTCCTTGCCCTTCTCGTCAGACTTCTCCCCACCAGAGGCACCAGGCTCGGCTGTCCGGGGGCTGTCATGGCTGGAGGCCTCGTCCACCTGCATCACTTCAGTCTTGACTTCGGCAAGGCTGGGAGGGCGGCGGGCAGTGGCAGGGCGTGAATCCTCAGGGGCACTGGGTGGCAGGGCGCCCTGCAGCAGCGACTGCCCAATGGTCATCAAGCTGTCCACCGCCGCCTTGGTGGGGCTCATGGCAGAGAGGGAGCAGTAGGACACGGAGGCAGAGGGGCTCTGTTCTGCTGTGGCTGCTGGCAGGCTCTGGCCAGTGACACCAGCATAGCCACCCTCCTCGCCGGTGGGCTTGGAGATAAAGAGGCCCTTGATGTACCTTGACTTCCTCTCCTCCTCTTCTTCGGTGGTGGTGGGGGCACCTCCATCAGCCATAGCGACCTCAGCGTCGTTGTCCTCAGAGGCCTGGATGGTCTCCAGGATCTTCAGGCACTGCTCCTCCAGGTATTCGATTTCCAGGATCTCGGCAGCATAGAGCAGGTCATCCAGGTCCTCGACCTTGGCCTGCAGGGTAGCTGTGTACGCGTACTCCAGGATCTGCTGGAACGTCTTTGGCGAGAGGAAGTCCAGGGTGTAGTGCTGGCTGTTGCGGTGGAAGAGGATCTCGAACATCTTGCTGGTGCAGGCCAGCACGGTCCGGTGCGCGTGGAACTCCTGGCTGTCCACCATGATGACCACGTCGCACAGCGTCCCCGCCAGGCGCATCTGGTTGGCTTTGTGCAGCAGCCCGGTGGGGTGGCAGGGGTTCTGCAGCTGGATCAGCCCCATCTTAGTCAGATCCATGGCGCGCCCCAGGCTCGCGCATCAGGGTGTCTCGCCGTCGCTCAAATCTGGGACCAGCTTTGTGTGCCGACTATCTGCGAAAACAAA
>VWZF01001613.1:0-20856 GCA_013396755.1 Sclerurus mexicanus | reverse complement strand
CGGGGAGCGCACAGGGGATCACACTGGGCAGGGGCACCGGGGAGCGGCACCGGGGAGCGCACCGGGGAGCGCACCGGGCAGGGGCACCGGGGATCGCACCGGGGATCACACTGGGGATCACACCAGGCAGGAGCACTGGGCAGTGGCACCGGGGATCACACCGGGGATCGCACCGGGCAGTGGCACCGAGGACTGCACCGTGGATTGCAGCAGACAGGGCACCGAGCAGGGGCACTGGGGATCACACTGGGGGTCACACCGGGGATCACACCGGGCAGTAGCACCTGGGAGAGGCACCGGGGGTCACGCCGGGGATCACACAGGGCAGGGGCACCGGGCAGTAGCACTGGGGTCACAGCAGGGATCGCACTGGGGATCGCACTGGGTGGCCCCGGCCGTGCTCTGAGCGGAGCTGCGCACCCCAAAGGGCTGTGCCCCCTGCATCACCCACCGCACACAGAGCTGAACCACCACCCCCCCAGTCTCCCCAGGGGAGGAGAGGGTAAAACCCAACCCCTGAGCACAGTTTGGGATCCGCTGGTGGTTTCCTGCCGGGGTGTGACATGGTGTGACACTGAGCACGTGTGGCCCTAGCGAAGCTGGTTTCCCCACTGATGAAGTGCCAACCCCGCACTGGCACCATGTCTGTAGGGACGTGGTGGGTGCCCATGCCCCAGGATGGGCCGTGGTGGTCTGCATGATGGTGGCTTCGGGAAGGGAGTGAAACACAGCAGGGAGACACCGGCAGCACCATGATTCCAACACCAACAGCACAAGGCAGTGACACGAGGCAAGGGCCATGAGCCAAGGGAGCTGCACCCTGAGCATCCTCGACCGGGGGCATGCATGTGCCCTGGCTCTTTGGTGGGACACCCAGAGACCTGTGTCATCCTCGGGTGGCAGCCACACAGAGCTCTCCCTCCTTCCCTTCCTCCCTCCCCACACCACCCATGGCACGCCACAGCCAGCGCAGGGCCCAGCGTCGTCAGCTAAAACAACAAACACGGACGGCATTAGTACAAAGATACCCTTGGGGTAAAGCAGCGCAAATGTAATCTAAGGAGAACGTTATGGGGAAGTGTGTTTATAATTATAATGGGATTTAATGTACTTTGGGACCAGATGATAGCAGTCATTTAACGAGAACAGCCTAATAACGGAGGCCTCACGATGCACGGCGGCGCTGCGTGGGTTATTAGACCTGTATGGTAACACCACGCTCGCCGTTCTATAGTTAAGGGTAAGGCATCAGCTATCCCCATTTTTTCGGGGGTTATAACTCTGCTGTTGTAATTGGCAGAGAGCAAGGATGCAGAGCCAGCGTGCCTGCAGGATGGGGGTTTTAATTGCCTCAAACTGCTCGAGTTCCTCCCCCTCCCAGACTTTAAAATCTGAACGGCTGAGAGGGAGAAATAGTGAGACACTGTGGTTTCAGGTGTTTGTTTACCCTCCTCTAACCTTTAAAAGGCTTGATTTCAGGACTGAAATTTTGCAAGCGGGTAGGTGTACGTTTTTAGTTAGCTCACATGAAATTAAGCTGCGTGAGCCCCATTAGCAATAATGGAAATCCCATGGCTAAATTCCCAGGCAGCATCCTGAAAATTAACCCCCCAGTCCTTCCTGTCAACTGGTGCGTTGCACTTATTGTTGCTCCCCTAATACATACAGTTAAAGCTAGTGAATTGTTTAAGAGACCTATTTCTCATGGCTGCCTCTCCCCAAAGGCACTGACTGGCCTTGGTGACCCCAAGCAGTGCCCTGGCAGTGGGTGCCCAAACCCCTCCCAGCACCCAGAGTGTCAGCATTATGGGCAGAGAGTGCCAGTGCCTTTGGGGACCTCCCTGGACATTGAAGGGGTTGCATGGGAAGGTGGTTTTGCTTCCAGAGGCAAGGCAAGATGACACACTGGTTAAACAACTCTGGCAAGAGCTTCTTTCCACTCAACTTCTCTTTCCTCCCAAACTCTTTCAGTCCCCCATGCCCCATGCACGCATGGGGCTGGGAGATGTCTTCCTGGAAGGAGGCAGAGTGACCATAAGGCACATTAAGAGGGGAAAAAGCCCAAGCCTCTTGTCTGTGACCTCAAGCCCTCCCTTTCCCCAGAAATCCCCCCATGTGCTATGTGGAGAAAACACTACAGAAACACCAACTGCTCGTTGTAGAGCCTTAACTGAGGCACCCATCACCTTGCACACATCAGGTGCCTCAGTCTGGAAGGCAAGGACTGATCTGGACAGACCCACCAGCCTAGGAGGAGAAGCAGAAGTACTGCTTGCCTTAGTGCCTTGAGAAAGGAAAAAAAGCCATTCCCAGGATTAGGTACTGGAGCAGCAGCAGGCTGCCAGCCCTGTGACCTCAGGGCAGGAGCAGCCCTGCAGGGCAGGGGGCAGCTATGGGGCTGCCTAGCACCTGCAGCCCCCAGGTGAGGCCCATGGAGATGCTTGGGAAGCCACAGCCATGGCCTTCAGGGTTATTTCCCCATGCCCTGGCATGGGAGTCAATTCCTTGTCGCTCCCTCCTGCTACCTTCTATTTCCCTCCCATCTCTCCCCATCAGTTTCCAATTTATTTACTTTTCTGTTCTTAATCCCCACCTTGTAGTGTAACGTGTTTATTAGAAAGGCACCAGCAGCTAAATGAAGCCAAGCTGGGCTCCGTGTTAAGTAGCAGTCACGCCCAAGTGCCTCTCCATGTGCCATTACTCCGAGTGATTGAGGCAATTTCTTCCTCCGCCACGAGTTTCACTTGTAAATCTCTCAACCAGATACGGGGCAATGATGTGCTGCCTGGTGCGATTATTATTAACCTCCAGCATTAAACCCCTGAGTCTGTGGTTCCTCGGGAAGGGCTTCCCATGTGAGGACCAGGTGGATCATGGACATCCTTCCCAGGAAGCCAAGGGATCCTTTCAAATCCACTTCTAGCCCCCAGCCCATCAGTTACTTTGGAAAGGGAGACACAAACATTCACTTTACCAGTGGAAATACCCTGGCCAGAAGCACCAAGCCTGTTGGAAGAAAAACTCCACAGAGCATGAATCAGGCAAAGCAGCAACCTGTCAGTCTCACCCACCCTGTCTGAATGGGAAGAGAGGAGGAGCAGCTCCTCTCCATCACCCCCAAAACAGCTGTTCCTACCCCTCTCCCCAGGCAAAAGCCCTTTTCCATCACCCACACTCCCCTGGTGCCATCAGACCCATCATGCCCCACTTTCCACCCCAGACACTGATGCAAGGACATGGCTCCCACTTCAGCCTGCTGGCCCCTGACTTTGATTGCCCCCCTCAGCTCTGCCTCCTGGACCTGTTCTCCCCACTGCTGCAGAGAACCAGCTGTGCACAGGGCAGGGGACACCACATTCTGATGTTGCTATTTGCACATTTTGCTAGGAATAGTTGTGTTTCACTTTTGGTGTGCTTGGAATATTCCAGTATTCTGCGTTTTCCAGCCTCGCCGGTGCAGAGCTGAATTACAGAACACTGGAGCAAGGACGCTGCGCAAAATAAGATCTGCTTAAACTTCAATCAAAAATCCATGACTTTCAAAGACCGATTTTTGATCTCGCCCCAGACGCTGAGGGAAGTTCACAGCTCCTGAGCCCACATGTGTGTGCTCCCCAGACCAGGATTTCTCCATGCGAGCTCACTTTGCTGGGAGCTGGGGCTGAGCGCGCCGCTCTGCTTTGGCGCACGGCAAGCTGACAGCTTATGAAAAGATGATTAAATGTGTTAGACTTTACTTAAAAAGAAAAAAAAAAGCCTAAATGCACAAAGCTGTTTGCAAGGGGGGAGCGTGGAAGCCCCGGGAAGGCTGCTCAGCGTGCAGCCACGGCGCGTTAAGCTTCCTCTGGACCCCATTGATTAGCACCAGGCTCCGTCCGAGCGTGCGGACACCGGACCCGCGCGCATTGTGGCGGCACGGGGGGAGCGGAGGGGCCAGGAACAAGCCCCTCATTGTGCCCCCGTGTGCTGCACAAAGGCAACCTGAGAGCTGTGGTGAGGATGCAGCCGGGCTGGGGGCTGTGGCGGGACACTGGTTACCCACATTGCGGTTGATCCCAAAGTGAGTTGTTGCTGGAGGTTGGCTGCGACGAGCCCCAGCAGAGCGGCACAGGAGCCACCCGCTGTCATGGGAAAGGAGAGCACATACAGCCTGGCAGTTCACATGGAACTGACTGGTCACGCGTGGGCTGTCATGCTGCACAAGCCCTTGCCCGCCCTTCCCCATGTGCCTGCCTTTTCCTGCCAAACCCCCTGGCCCTGGCTGTATGTGGGATTCCACCCGGCCACGCTCAAGCACACGACAGAGGCACGGCAGCAGCGACGAGGATCACTGTGTCACCGCCACGTGAGCGAGCAGCCAGCGTGTCACCGTGTGGCTCCACATGAAGCTGCTGCACACCGGCATCCGTGAGCGACCCGCTGCTCCCCAGCCCCCAAATCCCTCCTTTTTTTTTTAAAGCAGGCTCCTTTAAGGGATACAGCATCCCAGCAACAAATGGGGAGGGGGACATTAAAATCCTTCCTGCCCTTAAGCAACCCTCTGAGTTACAACTTTGCTCACTTGTAGGCAGAATCAATGCCATCCCATGGAAGGAGTGGATCATCAGCCCACTGGGATGATGTCAAGAGATGGGCTGTGACGTGCAGAATACGAGTGAAAGGAGATACGTGCTGCTCATGAGCTTCCAGGAGCCTATCCCTCCATCCTCACCCCGCCCTCTGTGCCAGGTTATGGATGCTCCAGCCCTAAGACAATGAGGCTAATTAGTGGCTTAGGGCCCTGATCTTGCCAGGGTTGGAGGATGAGTAGAGCAGTGACTCAGGAGGGCGGCAGCCCGGGCCAGCCTTCCCACATTCCTCCCCTAAATCCCCCACACAAAGGGGAATTTAGCCACAGTGACTCAGCGAAGGAGCACAAACTTTACAGCCGGGCTCTAAGTGCAGTGTTTATGTATTCCCCCCCCAGAAACACGCTGCCGGGCTCGTAATTAAATAAAAATGTCTCCCTCTAGCAGGCTGTGACCCAACCATCAGTACAGGACCTATTTTTAGCGTTACCCTTTGTATATATTCGAGAGAGCTTGAGCCAGAAGTAGCAACTTTTGAAGCCCTAATAAACGGGAGAGGGGTTGGCCTTGTTTAATTTACTGGGTAACTAGTTTTCCTCTTTCCCCCTTTTCTTAGCCTGGCATATTTGACGTCCTGCATGGGACAAGGAAAGAGATGTGCTGAGGCTTTAAATGTCAGCCCTGACTGTACAGTCCTGGGGAGGCTGGGCGCGTGCTTGGTAAAGTTCATCTCGGAAAAAAAAAGTCCTTTAAATAGAGCAGAATATACACCAGGGCCTCAGCAAAGCACTGCTGGGGGCTTGCTCTACCTCCCAAAACAGGGGATGCTCTAGTGAGGGATTGTGTCCCACTTTCATCCTGCTTTCCCTCCATCTCCCTTTGGTTTTGGCTCTCCTCAGGATGGATACAGTGCTGGAAAGGAGCTGGTTTCAGTTCGGCCAGTCACCATTCATGCTGGCTCATCCCCCAGGAGCAAGACACAGGCCTCCACTCAGGGCTGTTCCTTCTCCAGGAGGATCATGCCAAGTTCAGACACTAACAAGAATTCCAGGAGAGTTAAGTACCCATCACATGCTCTTCTGAGCACGAGATCAGCCTATCATTAACATATTGCTTATACCTCTCTCTGCCTTTAACAGGATCATTTGCAAGAGCCTGGAATTTGGGGTTTAAAATCAAAAAGTCATCCAGGACTGCAAGCAGCATCCTTGGTCCCACTGGAAGCAACTGGTTTCTGTGGCTTTATGATGCTCAAGTTTATTTACTGGAGGGAGTGAGCCGCATCCTGGATCCCAGTCACCCAGCAAACACCTTCAGCCCTAATTTCATCTTTCCTCTCTAGCAAGGGCAGCTCTCCATGTCCCTTTTCCAGCTGCACAGTCATCTGCTCCCCTTTCCAAGGGAGAGGATATTTATATGTATTTATGTACTCCGTGTGCGCGCACAGAGAACGCGTTACTGCTTCTGACAGGGCAAACAAAAGCCCACACTCGTGGAAGCCTCTTCCCCCTCCCTTCCCTGCTCTTAACATATCTGTGCATTAAATATTCACACAAAATGCCTTCACAGCTGGGGAAACTTCTACCAAAGGGGCTCCTCCTCCTCCTCCTTCCCTTTCTTGCACCGGGACAAAAAGATCGAGTGGCTGAATCACACATGGCACAGACCTCATTTCTGAGACGCTCGAGCTGCATAATGATGGTATTTTAGGCTCAGATTAAATTCCTGTTCATCTCTTCCATCATTCCTAACAGCCTTCTAAACTGTACAACTCCAGAATGTACAAGAGAGGCAGAATTAAGTCTGAGGCCAAACGTTGTGGTCTAGGTTCAAGGTTAGATATTAACTGATCCTGTTTTCTTAATAATTGCCAGAAGATACAATAAACCCCTGGTATCTTATCTGGTCACGGATTCCTCAGTGAGCGAAGCCTCAGATAACATTGGAGCAGCGAGGCAGCTCTCAAACTGCCCTTTCAGGGCAGATATTTATGAATCCCTCACAAAGGCTGGGAGGAATTGGCATGTTCCAGCTCAGTCACAGCACACACGTGTATCACTGTGAGTCCCACAGACACAGGCTTCACGTCCCACCTGTGCAGTGGGGTCCGTGCTGGGAGCGGGAGGCGAGCACAACTGGGGCTCTGGTGCCCTTGGACCATGCAATGTTCATGCTGGAGGGAGTTTGGCAGGGTCCACCTTCGGCCAGGGCACATTCCCGGCTGGAACGGCTCGATCAGCCTCCCAGGAATGAAAGTAAACACTCCTGCAAAGCCGTTCCTGGATAAGACCTATCTGCCCAGGGCCAGAGGCTCCACGTGTCCCGCCAGCGGCCGGGCATGGGAAGTGGGGGAGGCAGCACAGAGTGTGACAGGGCTGTCATTGAGGGTGCAGCTGCTTTCACCACCACCCAGCCCTCCTCTCCAGGTATTAATTTCCTTTGGAACCCAGCCCACAGTTTCTGACCCACATGCTTCTGCTGCCTTAGGTACTCCATCCTTCAGCTGGGAAACGCCAATGCCACCACAAATGGACCAGAATTCCATTTCTCTCTCATTTGGAAAACAGTTCTCCATTCACAAAGAGTTCATCATGAAAGGTTCAGTGTTGGAGTTGTTGGCCCCACCATGCTCCCTACAGACCTGGGTATGGCCAAGGGCCCCCAGGGCTGTGCAAGGGGACTGACAGGGCAGGGAGGGAGGGAAGTGGGATTGAGGGGAAACATTCCAGCCCCAGAGGCATTTGAGGGGGCATTGGAAGATCTCTTCAAGGGATCTGAAGGGGAAAAAACCAAATTGCAACTTTCATGAAAAAAGTAATTAGCTGAAAGGAGGGTGACATGGAATAGGAGAAACCCAAAGGTGCTGGTGGAAGAGGAGTTGGCAGCCTCTGCAGAGGGGCACTGAGGGTAGCAGAAGAGTGAGGTTACAGTGACTGTCTGGGGAGACAGAGCTTCATCTTTGACCACATCCATCCTCCCATGGAGCACTGCCATTCCCAGACCAGGGTTCTGCCTAAGATACAGCGCTGTGTGCCATCCATTGCAATAAAAACCAACACACGGGAGCTCCCAAAGAAATGGCTTTATTCCCAACGTGAAGCAGCACTGTGGGAACTGGCAGGTGGAATACTTCACCCACATTGCTCGAGAGTTCAGCCGAGGTGATGAGAAATAATCCTTGCTGGCATTAAAGCCTGTGAGTTTTCTAGCAATATGGCTCTTTGTCACATCCCTCCCTGGGAAGGGCAGTTCCAGCAGGACACAGAAAGCTCTGGAGTGGGCACTGACAGAGCAGAGCATGGTGAAGCTGCTGCAGTCACTGCACACAGGTTGAGCCCAGCACCAACCAAGGACCTCACTGCTGCCACTGCCCACTGCCACAGCTGTTCTGTACATCAAAGCATTTTTGAAGCAGTCATTGCCATGGCAGTTATCCAAGAGCATCCTGCCCCACATCCTGGGGCACTGAGCTGCTCCAGCCTCACCTCTGGCTGCTCTCAGCAGGAAGGCACCAAGCCATGGGGCTGTCCTGACCCACCTGACTGTCAGCAGGGGACTCAAGGAGTTGGCACCCACTGCCACAGCTGGCCACGTACAGACCACCAGCACGCAGGAGCCCAGCACAGTTCCTCAGCTCACACTCATGAAGAACGGCCTTCTTGCAAATCAGAAAGCTGACCCAGGAATCAGCAAGGAGCAGGATCCAGGAAACCAGCTCACCTAGGCATCCAGTGAGCGTCGCTCAGGGAACTCAGCAGCGTTGCTTGTGCCTCAGACCCGGCTTTCTGACCCATTTCTGGAAATTCAGATGTTGTCATGGGATACTGTAACAGGATCACAAATTCTGGTTTAATCTGTGCTTGCAGTAATAATCTGATTTAAGTTGCATTTTGCCAGAATCGTCCCTTGGACATGTTTATTCCAGGAGAATCCACTCACAGAGCAGGAATGGAGAAGTACCTTTTCCTTATGTGTTGGTCACACAGTACCCAAGAGGAGACAACCCGAGTGCCTGTGACCTGAAATGCTGTCCCTTGCTCTCGTAATCCTAATCCTGCTGAAAATAGGAACCAAGTGCAGTGTACCCTGTAACGCTCCCAGCCTGGGCTGTAACAGGTCCTGATCTCCTCCAAAGAGCACTAAACTAACTACAACTAGGATTTTGCCCTTTTCAGGATCAGAACGCCTAACTTCATGTTCCATCATCAGGCTCCCAATTAGTTGTTTCCACTGTGCAGCTTCACCCCTTAACACACACAAATATATATATATATATATACACACACACCCACTCTTCTGCATCAGGAATCGATGCCCTGTTCACTCACTGGTGCACCGGATGCCTCAGTGCAATGCCCAGTGTTGCTTCTGCAGCAATGAAGTTTGGATGGTAATAAAAGACGGTCCTGGATAATTAATCCTGTCCCCAGTAGCTGCAGATACCAGAGAGACAGTGCCATCAGAAGAAATAAAAATCAAGAGGCATAAACACGGCACGATTAGATGGAGGTGGGTCCTTCCTGTTGGTGCTCCAACACCGTCCATGCTCGGAGGGAGCAGGGACAAGGAAAGGAGATGAGTGAGCACGCTGCCTGCTGCAAATATTGACAGAACCATTATGGGCATGTATAAAACTCCCATTTGCGTGATGCGAGCGGGATATTCTTTGAATACTTCTGTCTCGAGGAATTCTTTATTTTGCCATAGAAGAAAAATGTTTTCATATTCTCTCCTGCCGTGCAGACCTGCAGCCCAGCGAGCCCTTTTGCCCTTGAGAGCCATAACATTATTTGTTAACATTTTTATGATGCCAAATGGTCTGTGCTAGAACGGGTGCCATTCTTTAGCTGGGAAACCATATGGCATGCCGAGTAATAAATAAGGTATTGTGATAGTTAATGAACCTAATTGCCAGCAAAGGCTTTAATACAGGGAATGTGCTGCTGAGAATTTAGCACCACATTAGAGATGCAGCAGAGCTCCTCTGACTTCTGAGGCTTAATTTAAGTTCTATATTGCAAACTCCAGAAAATAATTCCAAACCCTCCTGCTGGAAAAGCAACCTGCTGGTAGACTGTGATTATACTGAATTACTAAAATCGCAATCAATTTTATACACTCAGTTAACCCTTGCTGGGGAACTTGACTCTCCAGGAGCCGAGGGGATGCCACTCTGAAGAAGTACTGGAGCCAAGTGAGTAGGAGCATCATGGTCATCATCATCCTCATCCTCACCATGACCGGTCCTTTCTCCTTGCATCTCCTTCTTCTGGGAAACACCCCTTTCCCAGCCTTTCTGCTTACCAGCCAAGCTGGCTGTGGGCAAAGCAGGGTAGAAAAGCCATAATTATGAACGGTCACTGCTATTTCTCTCCATGACCAACCTAATAACTGCTGTTCCCACATCACAGTGACCCAGTGCAGCAGAAAGTGCTGCTGCTGCCTTGTGGCTCCCAGGAAATGCTCCCACAGGCAGAGCGGTGGAAGCAAACTTAAAACCAAAGTTAAACTTGCTTTGACTCCCTCAGCCCTGGAGAGTGGAGAGCGCTTCTAGCCTAATGGAATCCCTGGCACTGCTATGGATTGCATACGTGACAGCGAGAGCCCCTTCAGCCCAGAACACCCCTGGATGACTGGTGCCTGCAGAGACCAAGGTACCGCCTGTGCATCCTGGGGTGGAGCCACTGCTCCTGCGTGGGGCCTTTTAATGCTGCAAGCAGGGATGCAGGACACCAAATATTCCATTAGGCTGCCGTGTAGCACATCTCAATCCACAGGAATACAAGGAGGATATACTGGTGTTGGAAGAGCTAGTTTGGAAGATCTGCAGCTCTCTCAGTTGCAGGCACAGATCTACTGTCCCGTGTGGAAGGGATGTCCCCTGCCATGGGTGACAGCTGTGCTGCAGCATGCTCACACCTCCTCTGAGGACTCCTCCTGAATGCTCACCTCTGTTGGAAACCCTCCCTCAGACTCTGCACTTCCCCCCCTGAAATCACCTCTTCCTGTATGAAAAGCTGCCCCTTTTAAGGACTCATCCTTCCCCAGAGCCAGGTGCACAGGGTGGCGCACAGAATCCTTAGAGAAGAGCAGCGCTGCTCCTGCAGCCCCTCCGGAGCAGGGAAAGGAGGATATTGGTTTCTTCCTTGCTCTGATTGCGCTCAGCTGTCCTGCAGTCACGTCCTTCCACTGACAGTGGGCAGCTCGGCTCTGCCAGGCAGCGACATCCTGGCTGGAAGCACCAGCAAAGGGAGGCAGGAAGGTTCCCTGGTGGGGCTGCCCCTTTCCGGCCCCTTGTGCCAGCTGCAGCCAGGTCCTTGGTTGCCTGCAGGCCTCTCTTGCCCTTGGCTTTGTGCAGGTGGCACGGGCTCTGTGCATGCCACAGGGACACAGGGAGTCAAGGCAGGAGGTTGCCAGGGCCAGTGCACGACGGCAGCATCGAACGGGGAGAGCAGCGAGATAAAGAGTGGTGCAGGGTGGATTTAATACTGTACATAAATACACTTTACAATCCAGGGAAGGCTCGGTGCTAAGAGGAAGCCATTGGAATATTTTATCGTGATGCAGATCGAGTGAAAAGACTGTGAATAAATAAAAGGGAAGATAATTATTTGATGGAGTTCTCTTAGGATATGCCACAGCGGGGAATACTTACGGAGAATACATATTACTAGAGAGACTCAGCTATTCAAGCATCAAACTAACCTATAAATTGTCAGAGGAGAAAATTGGAGGAGAGGAATGGATGGGGGTTTGGGCACTGCTCTCATCAGTAACACTGGGTTGCGCTTTCCACCTTCCCCATCGCAATTCCCCCTGCCCGAGGAGTCACAGCCCTGAAAAAGGGAAGGCTGCCTCCAATAAATGTCTTTCAGGAATTATGACCGAGCCACTACAGTACGGAGATGGCATCGTTTATCTCCCCACCATCTGCGAGGGCTCGTCGGGCCGGGGCGCAGTCGCCTGCTCCCTGGAAGCCTCGTCTCTCCTGCCCTTCTGCAGGGCAAGGAGGTTCATCAGCAGCGCCCGACGTGGCTACTGAATGATCCAACCCCTCCAGACGCTTCACTCCCATCTCTAACCGCATCCTCCAAGGCTGGCATCCGCCTCACCCCAGTTTCAGAGGGAACCCCTGAATGGGAAGGGGTTTCTGGCTCTGGACCGGGCAGGTGCATGCCCATGGGGCAGTTCCCAGCACCTTCTCTCTCAAGTTGACAGGGAGCTGCTGAGTCCCAAGCTCCCCCATGCTGGGGTCCCTTCCTTGATCTCACTTTTCACCCACTCCCAAGCCAAGGGTCTCCAAGAAAGCACTTTTCCAATCCTAAGGAGGCTACACACGCTTGCAGCACTGTTTGGAGCCATCCTCCACATTTCAGGGAGTGTGGCACTCTTTCCCTGAGGTCAGAGTGCTTCCTAGAGGCGATCTGGAGAGAGCCCAGTGCTCCCTGCCTCCTGTTGGCACAGCTCACACCAGCCCCACTGCCCTCCCACCCAGTACCAGGTCAGTCCCTCAGGAATTCTATAAGGGTGGCACAGGCAAAACTGAAAACGTGCTGATTCAGAATGTGTGGGTAATGACAGTTTGTTATACAGCTTGTTCAGTACACTGTCACTCCTGTGCTTTTCCTTTTTCCCCACTATTTTTGGCCCTGTTCCCTACCAAAGCACCCCTCGCCCATGCCTTCCCTCCTGCACAGGGCCAACCCTCCTTCCTGGAGGCAGGTGGGACAAAAGCTGATGCTGGGAGGGGGCTGAGGAAGACCCTTCTCCCTGTCAGGGTCTCCTCCTGTCCCATGTCGGGCACCAGGGGCCACACCTATGTGGGTGCAAATGGCTTTACACCCTTTCCTGATTGGGGTGATATCATTAGCTCTGAACATCGCTTGTCTCTCTGGGATTGAAGGAAACCTCTGGTTCCTTTATAGGGATGATGTAAGTAACAGCCTGCAGTGCAAAGAGGCAGCCTCAGGTAATTAGCAGAGGGGCTTGTTATTTTAAGCTAGACTTGCCACAGCTTCCAAAGCCCTGAGCAGGAGCAAAGCCAGTGCCGAGCACAGGCTACCTTTAAGGCTGGCTCACACAACACAATCAAAGCCAGCCTGACAGTGGCAGGTCTCCCTCCCTCCGCCTGCCAGAAGGGAATTGCTCAGTCACCTGCACCCAGAATAGGACTTTGTCCCTGTTCCTGTCATTAATTTATTGCCTGTGAATTAGTGGGGCCCTGGAGACGCACAGAGCCCACCTGTTCCCTCGCCTGGCTCTGACATTTGGAGCCTCGGCAGCAGGTACCGGCACCGGCAAATGGTCCCATAAACCATCCTGTAACGCAGCGCTGCCAACTTGTGCCCACCCTGCTCCCCTCCCTCCTGCAGCCACGGTGCTCCCAGAGGGCTGAGGGGAGCACCTGGCCTGGCTGTGGGGAAGGACACGGGCAACCAACACCTTTTAGAATAGATCTTATTTTACCTGGAAAAGAATCCTTAATGCAGCAGTGGGATGCTCAGAGGGGTGGCACGGCACACGCAGCCCCCACCCTGTGTGATCCTTTCCAAAGAGGTTTTGCTTACACCAGTATCACTCCATTTACCCCAGATGCACTATGCCGCTGTAATCTCCACCATCCTGGACTCCAAACAAATTGTCCCTAAATGCTTTTCAGCAAAACACATCCTGTTTTGTTAAAAGGGATGGGAGGAGGGCGGTTTTAAAGCCGCCATCACTGTAATGCAAGGAAATTACCATGTAGCATGCAAGGTTCTGAAAGCTGCACTTAATATCCCACACCTTTCTGAATCCTTTGTGTCATGACAGCCCTGGAAGAACAGCGGCTGGTTGGGGTCTGCAGAAAGGACTGATCCCCCTGCTCCTCCCCTTGAGTCCACCACCTGGGTGCAAAGCACCCCATCCCCTTTCCAGAGCCCCCGGCAGGACCAGCAGTGTGCAGAACCCTGCTCTGGCTCCAATTTTGGACACCTGAGCCCATGTCAAGCACAGTACATCTCCACAACTTTCCAAAAAGCAGGTGGCAGTGTTAAAAGTGTTCCCATGGAAATAAAAGCTTCAGGGTTTTCAGAGAAAGCGCATCCACATCAGACCTCAACCCACAGGAACATCACCATTCAACCTTTCTGTCCGTCATAGCACATGGAGAGCATAGAGATTCCTTGCTAATCATAGGAAAATAAAGAGGTTTTTTTATGAATAACCTGTAAACAATTCCTAGAAGAGAGAGGAAACTCTCCATCTGAGGCAGCCTTTGCTCCAAGGCTACCCAATAGTGGTGCCCAAAGCCACCCCAGCTCACACTGAGCTTTGTAGGGCCCCTTTCCACATCTTTCAGAGCAATAGGGATCTGCTGCTGGGGCAGCAATAACCTGGC
Organism: Sclerurus mexicanus; assembly: GCA_013396755.1. NCBI lineage: Eukaryota > Metazoa > Chordata > Aves > Passeriformes > Furnariidae > Sclerurus > Sclerurus mexicanus. The sequence continues at coordinate 6,909 of VWZF01001613.1, read as the reverse complement.
TGAGCAACCTGCTGCTGCCACGGCGCTTCTGCAGAGCTCTGCACTGTTGGGTGGAGGAGAGACAGAGGTTTGGGATGAATCACTCCACAATTTCTCGGCAAAGTCCCATTAATGGAACCACTCGGAGGCACTGCAGCTCCTAGTCAAGTACCAGGAGCTGGAAGCCATATTTATGAGTGAGATATATCCGCAGAGGGAGCAATAAACTGCAAAGCAAAGTATGAAGGTTTGCAGCAAATGCTGTAAAGTTTTACACTCCCGAAACCCAGGAATAAAAGATGTACCCATTTAAAGCGGAGTGGATGGAAAGGGTTTGCACAGAACTGTAAAACAGCCTTATAACAGTTAATTGCTACTTTCTTGTCGCAGCCCAAAGAAATTCAAACCAGGAAAAGAACAACTTAAACCCCCATCGAAGAGCGGGAACACAGGGAGGAGAGTGAGAGGCAGGCAGAGGAGTGCAGGGAATGGGAACCTTTTGTTCAGGATCCTCTGCACCACGCGGAGGAAGAGCTGCCTTTTGTTCCTGGCCTCGGCTGCTGCTGCTCCCCTCTGTGGGCAGAGGCTCTGGGGAGTGAGACTCGGGGCAGTGGTACAACAGCATCCCAGGCATTAATTACATGTTATTTAACTATTATTAAGTATTTAATGCCCCCTGTGACAGACTCAGCCAAGCATCTATCCCGAGGAGATAAGTGGGCAGGGAGAGAAGGGCACAGGAGCAGGTGGGTTCTTCCAACCCCAGCAGAAACCTTGAAGCTCAACATTTCGGACCACAGAAAGACATGGAAAAACTCAAAATGTTTTTTCTGCAGCAACTGAAAGAACCAGACACCACACTTTGAACCAAACTTCCCAAAAGCATGGACACCATGCTGCCCCTAAGGGTTTCATATCCCGACTGCGCCATCTCCCCAGCCCAGCATCCCGCTGCACCTGGACCCACCCCCTGCACCCACCCTCGGAGGCCAAATGATGCTCATGAGAGAAAGCTGTGAAGTTCACAAAAACTCCCCGAGCAGCTGTTGCACTTCGGAAAATAAGTGTATTGTATCCTTTAGAAGCAGTTGTCTCCACCTTTATTTTTTTTAAATAACCGGTGATTCCAACAAAAGAGCCATTTCTCCCTTCCCCAGTAAGTATCTGAGATTAGAAATATTTGCTTTTTGTCCTTTCTTTACATGACAGAGGGGAGCAGCCAGACCTCAGTCCAGTGAAAACGTGAAACAGAGACAAAGATGCTTCAGTCCCACTCTCAGAGCACACCTCCCCTCCCTGGCACCCCAGCTTACCTCTCTCTGGGGGCACAGAGGCAGCAGAAGGGCAGGAATGGTGTTGGGGTGGGCTGCTGTGGGCTCCAATGCTGCCACTGCCAAGCCCAGGACCAGCCCTGAGCCTGCTGAAGCTCAAATCCAGGTCCTGGGTCGAGCCTGGGGCTTACCCTGCACTCATGGCACAAGCTGACTACTTCCAAACTGGCTCTGGGACACCAACAGGAGCTGCGCTCGTGGCCATGTAGAACCTAAACCACCAACACTCTGAGGTGCTCTGAGTACGAAGCTGGCCCCCCTGACCTCCCCCTGCCCTTTATAACCTCCCAGGAGCTGTCCTGGTGAGGGGATGAGGCCAGGTGCTCCTCCTTAGACTGATGACCCAGTGCTGTTCCATCTTGGAAGGCTGTACTTCTCCCTCCCCAGCCTTCTGCAAGGGCTGCTCTCTTCTTCTGTGTGATTTTCCCTCCCTGCAGTGGCAGATTTTGTGCGTTATCCAGGAAAGCGGAGCGATGCATTCCTCGGTGTAAACATTGAGATGCTGTTTCCATCCATCAGAGCAGCACTTAGGTGGAGATGACAATGGAGCTCACACAGCCCTAATCACACGCTTTGATTGAAATAAGAGTATGGGGGGGGGGAATGGAAATCAAATGCCTGGAGCTGAGCTTCCATGGAGCTGGGAAGCTGGAGTGGCAGAGCTGTCCAGGGGTTGACCCTAATTGGAGCCTTCCAGTGCATGAAAGGAGCCTGCAAGAAAGATGGAGAGAGACTATTTGCAGGGGCTTGAAGTCACGGGACAAGGGGGTACAGATTCACAGTGACAGAGAATAGGTTTAGATTAGATATTGGGAAGAAATTCCTCCCTGTGAGGGTGGGCAGGCTCTGGCACAGGGTGCCCAGAGAAGCTGTGGCTGCCCCATCCCTGGAGGTGTCCAAGGCCAGGTTGGACAGGGCTTAGAGCAACCTGGGCTAGTGGAAGGTGTCCCTGCCCATGGCAGGGGGTGTTGGAAAGAGGAGATCTTTAAGGTCCCTTCCAACCCAGGCTATTCCATGAGCCTGATTCCCAGGAGCAGACAGTGCCAGGCTGGTGGTGAGAACAAGCCTTGCTGGCCCCGCGATGCTCCAATGCCCCTGCTCAGAAATACCCCCTGGCCTCTGGGTGCAGACAGTTTGTACTTTTATCCCCAAATCATGTCACTCAGTTGGCAAAACCAGGCTCTAAGGACTGGAACACAAGCAGGGTCAGCTTGCCTGGCTGATGTGGGGCTTTAGAGACTGTTCTAGCCCCGTGTGTCAGTGCTGCAGTAGCAGGGAGCGCTGTTTGTTGGCCTTGCTGTCAGAAGAAAACCTCTTTACCATGTTCATCTTTCAGGCTGACGTTCTCTTTACGCCTCACGTCCTCAGCAGAAGGTTTGGCAGTGGCAGGTCTGGCCGTGCACAGTGAGGGGGTTTGTGAAGCAAACGCACCTCGGCATCTACAGTCGCACTTGTTGGTTTGACAGTGACACAGCAGCTCCTCCACCGTCACTCCTAGTGACGGATCTTTAAAAAAGCAAAGGCCAATTATATAGATTCGGAGTCGGTAATGAGCCTAAAACTGTTTGATCATTTTGGCTCCCGCTGGGCGAGTGGGAAGATGATGAGCTGCTGCAGGGACCTGCCAACACGAGAAGAGCGAGGCTTTGCTGCCTCTTTGTGGCGAAGGGTGTCACCACCATGTGCCCACCGTGATGCTTGGGATGGAGGGCTGCAGGGCAGGCTTGGACCCCATTGGCATAGGATGGGCAGGGGCACAGGGTTCGGAGCCAGCTCTGGAGGCACAACCCGGGCACCAAGGCTGGGAAGATTCTGGTTTCCGGCGCTCAGAGGTGAAATTGCAGTTTCCCGAGGAAAACCTGAAACGATGAAAGCAACAAAATCATGGGAATAGAGCAGAAATTTTGGCAGGTGCTTTTCATGAGTGGGCAGGGGTCGCTCCTTTCTTCCTGCAGGAGAGACCCCACCTGTCCTTTGCCAAGACATCTAGTGGCCTTAACACCCTGTGCCGTGTTACCAAACACACTGACTTCCATCGGATCTCAGGAAGCAGAGGTGTGGGACACAGCTTACAGGGCTGTTGGGCAGTGACTGCCAGCGACACCACCTCGCACTGCACTCATTTATTGCCATCAGTTAATGTGAACCCAGGGATGTGCACCGTAATCCCAGGGATCGCCATTAATTATGGTCACTCATGCAGGCTGTAGGGCTTGGGGGGCTGCTGGGGGAATCTCAGTAGTTACTATGGAAAAGGCAAGGCTCAGCAGAAAACTGGAGAGCAAGTCTAAGTCCATCTGATGAATGTGTCCAGCTGGAACCTGGAGCAAAGTTCACAGGAAGAATGTACTAACCAAAAATACAACAGGGGCTGTGCAACGTGGCATGGGAGGAGCGAGGAGCAGAACTGGCTCTCGGCAGGATGGAGGCACCAGCAATCTTCACCGAGGCAGATGTTTACCAGCAGAGTTTCAACCCTCAGGCGTATTTGAAAGAATTTTACAGCATGAGTGACGGCAAGGAAGGGGTAAACCTGTTCCTGACGCAAAACTTGAAGAGCCTGCATAAAATGTTCTCCTTAGGTGAGCACTCCCAAAGCTTGTTGGCCAGTGCCATTTGCAGGGCTGCCCTGGGGCTGGGCACAGCCCAGCATGTGCCCCAGCATGGAGCAAATTCTGTGATACACAGACACACTCCTGCTTTGTTAGAAATATCCCTCTGCCTGCCTGCGTGTGTCTGTGCACACAGGGAATTGCAGCTGGAGCTGTGCCATAGTTTCTGGGAATACAATCAAACCCAGCCGGGGCAGGGGGGTGTGGGGTCAGTGTCTCTGCCCCAGAGGCTGGCATTGCCCCTGCCATGGGCTCTGGACCCACTGCAGAAGTTGCCTCTGGGCTGGCTGTGGCCAGAGAGCCATAGGGGCTGTGCTGTGGGTCTGTGGCACTTGGGGTCACATTTCTGGGTTAGGGGGAGCTCTGGGATGTTGCTGCCCTGGGAGAGGCTCCGTCCTCACTGGAATGGTTTGCCCCTGACTCTGCACCAGACGAGGTGAGAGGTGGCACCCTGATAGACGTCGGCTGTGGCCCCACCATCTACCAGCTTCTGTCAGCTTGTGAGCACTTCCAGGAGATCATTGCCTTGGACTACACTGATCAGAACCGCCGGGAGCTGGAGAAGTGGCTGAGGAATGAAGAAGGAGCCTTTGACTGGGTGCCAGTGGTGAAATATGTCTGTGAGCTGGAAGGGGACAGGTAAGGCTGGTGTCCTACCCCCTGCCACTGACCATGGTGGCCGTGCATCCACAGGCTCAGATGTTAAATAGCCACAGAGCCTTCATCTGCCTGTTTGTGCATTTCCTTGCTAGGGAGAAGTGGGCTGAGAAACAGGAGAAAGTGAGGAAGAAGGTGAAGCAAGTTCTGAAGTGCGATGTGACCAAAGCCAATCCCATAGCCCCTGTGTCCCTGCCACCAGCTGACTGCATCGTCTCCACCCTGTGCTTGGAGGGCGCCTGCAAGGACCTGCCCACCTTCTGCAGCGCCCTGAGGAACATTGGGACCCTCGTGAAGCCGGGGGGGCACCTGGTGATGGTGACCGTCCTCGGTGAGACCTACTATGCCTTCAACAAGCAGGTTTTCTCGTGCCTCCGCCTGGAGAAACACGAGGTGGAGGCGGCTGTAGAGGCTGCTGGCTTTGAGGTGAAGCTCAGCGAGGTGCAGCCGTACATGGTGAAAAATGAGTGCATGGACTGCATGGGTGTGCTGGCCCTGGTGGCATGCAAGTGCCCCTCTGCCACTGCCTAGAGCAGGGAGAACAGCTGCGAGTCTGGGTGCAGAAAGTCCTGCTGGTGTAACCCAAGGGCTCCCAGCCCTTTATCTGGCACCAAATAAACTCCTGAGTGCTCTAACCATGGGCTAGGATTTGTGTGGCACACAGCACTGGCACTCCAGCAGACCAGGCTCAGGGTAACCCTGTTGGCTCCCCCCAGCCCAGGGACAGAGAAGGTGCCCAGTCCCTTCCCTGCCATCCTCCCAAGCCAGCATAGAGCTTCTGGGAGGCTCCCCTCTCTCAGCCATGATATGCTTTTTGGAGAGCAGAACCCATTCCTATGGGAAAAACATTTGGCCTCAAAGGCAGTGAACTTGTCCCCACTTGGAACTGTTTGCAGGCAAGTCCTGTGGGTTCATTCAAAAAATCTCTGGGGAGACAGGACTGCGTGGAGGGCAGCAGTAGGCCCTGCACCCACCCAGCCTCCAGCAGAGCTGAGGGCACCTGCTGAACCTTTCAGTAAACCTGTAAAAAGTTGTCCCAGTGCTGCAGCCCCACCAATTGGTACCCTCTGGGCACTGGCATCAGGAGCAGAGCAGAGGGATCCTGTCCCCAAGGCACCTCCTCTGCTCACAGCACCACAGGCCAGGCACAGTCATTCCCCACGGTTTCAGACCTGTGGTTCATCCTAGAGATACTTGACCCCAGCCAAGTGTAATATTCACTAATATTTGCATACTCAAAGTGTCTCAGTTCTCAAGAACTTTATTTGAGTAAGTGGTTGGGATTTGTTGATGAAGGTCCCTTCCAACCCAGACCATCCTGTGATTCTATGATTTTGCATGAACACACTGTCCTGGGCAGCTGCACCAGGCAACAGAAGCAAGGAAGAAAGGTATAATTACATACATATACAAAAAAGCAAACAAAAACCCACAAACAAACAAACCAGCCAACCATGAAGAGCCCCTTCTAAAGCTGAAACTAGCAAATGGAATTGGTTGAAATCTTGCAGCATTAAGAGTAAAAACAGGCAGCTAAAGAGTGGGGTTACCCTCTCTGCCAAAGCAAGGAGGATTCTAGTTATCCACTTTGCTCCTTTGAGGAGCAAAAAGGGCACAAGGTAGTGGCACAAAAAAAAAAGGCACAATGGAATTCCAAAAGCGTTGCCTGTGAAGCACCCGGAGGAGCTCAGGTTCACCTGAAGTAGCACATGGAGTGAGCCCTGATGCCACACGAGTGCCACACGTTCCCAGCCGAGCCCGGGGAGGGGACCCAGGGAGAAAAAAGGCACAGCAAAGTAAACGAGGCTCCAGGGAAATTAAGGCAAAGTGGAAGTCCTGGCAAAGCGAGGTAGCAATTCCCTTTCCTGAACGAGTGGCTGTTTGGAATTTAAGCAGGCGGGCGCGATTAAACCAAATGGATATAAATTCTGGGTGCGGCGCCGAGTAATGGGGTGGAGAGAATGAGCAGCACCCAATTAACGGGGAAATCAGAGCCGCCGCAGCGCGCCGGGACCTAATGGGAAACAACGGCTCAACTGCCCCTCTCAAAATTCCTCCAGATGGAAAACATCCCGCGGCTTCTGGGATTCCCAGGGGATTGCAGTGGCTGGGGAGAGCCCAAGGCAGGGGCGCTGCTTTCCTTTGGAGAGGTGAAGCGGCTGGAAAGGGCGCCCCGAGGGGATCCAGGGCTGGGAGGGAGAAGGGGGTCAGGAGCAACAGGAAAAGACACCCGGGATCCAGGGCTGGGAGGGAGAAGGGATCAGGAGCAACAGGAAAAGACACCTGGGATCCAGGGCTAGGAGGGAAAAGGGATCAGGAGCAACAGGAAA